>JAAWWB010000904.1:0-25001 GCA_018804465.1 Populus tomentosa | reverse complement strand
TATCTACAACTTATTATTTATAGAAGAAAAAAAGAGAATGGGGAGACGAAAAGAATACCAAAAAAAAAAAAAAAAGAGTGCATATTGTTGGAAAAATTAAGGAATATCTTTTAAAGAGGAGGTTTATATAAGAGAAAGAAAAGAGTTTGTTAAATTTGAGAATATAATCTATAGGAAGAGTATTATAGGTCATGGGGACACAATGTTTTTTGTTAAATTTTAATTAAAACTTTAGTTTGACAATTAATTAGTTTTAACTAATTCAATATGTTGCACCTATATCGTAGTGACATGTTCTCTTTCCGTAAATATACAGGAAAAGAGTCTCTTTTAATGTTTTGAGAGAGGAGGAAGGTCTAATTTTTATAAAGAAGTTCCTGCTTAATATTATAATCACTAAAAACCTCAATTAGTCAACAAAGATCGATGGTAAGGGGCTAGTTATGTTAGAGAAAAGATATCACCCCTTAAAATATCTTACCTAAAAAAAGTTGTATTATTGGTATTGTCTTAAATTTCTAATAGTCTATTGTGCTTAATCTACCAATGGTTTATGTACATTGCAATAACAAGTTTACTACGGTGAGTTAAACTTTTATTGGTGGTTCAAACCTAGTTGTTCTAAAGTCTATAAAAGGAGCCTCAATGAGGTTCACCTGTTTTATGATACCTCAATACTTCTAACTTTAGTGTTAGTGAATGTTGAATTAAAAATTATATTTTCAATTCTAACTTTGGTGAATATTATAAAAAAGCTTAATATCCTTAACTTTGATCTAAATGAATATTGGACTGAAAATGATACTCTCAAGTCTAGTCTTGGTGAATATTTCATAGAGAATACTTGATATTCATAACTATGACATTAATAAATATTAGAATAAAAAATAACATTCTTAGTTTTGACATTGTTGAATATTACACACTAGAACTTTAATACTCAAGACTCACATAAATGAATATTAAACTAAAAAACTTTTATTGTATAAAAAATTAAGGGAACTTGCTACCTTACTTAATACACAAGGCAACAAGTCTGAGTCCATTTACCTTAAATCTTAAAATTGAATAGAAAAACAATTTTTATAATGGGTTTTAGGAAAACCAAGTTAAGGGTTTTTTTTTTTTTTGTTGAAGATTTTGGGTATATCGGTCTAATAGACTTTTTAATTTGGATTAAGTTTCAATAAGCTTTATAAACTTGTTATAAAGTTCAAAAATACATGAAAAATGATAAATCATTTTTTTTATTTAGGGTTTTTTGTTGTTGAAGATTTTAGGTATATCGACCTCATAGACCTTTTAATTTGGATTAAGTTTCAATGAGCTTTATAAACTTGTTATAAAGTTAAAAAATACATGAAAAATGATAAACCATTTTTTTTTATTTTTCCTTTTTTTGTAAAAATACCAAAAAAAACACAAATACTTTTATTGTACAATGCTAAACATGATAAAATGAATTTTTCTAAAAAGTATTTATGAAGGACTGGCCATGTCAAATTAATAAAAAAAAATCCTCCCTTATTTATTTATTTTTATTTTCTTATGTGTAGGAAACTAGGACAAAATAAACTTAAAAATGACAATGATATTTTCCGGTTATATTGCCTTCTGCTTTTGCTTGTTATATCTTAAACCATCCCTAAAACCTAGTGGAGTTCGATAAGAGTTGGCCTGTCAAGCAACACGCTCTCATGCCACACACGCACATGCAAGCTTAAAATAGAGGTTTACCAAAACAAACCATACCTCTTTTTGTCCAACACGTATGATGTTTTGTCTAAAAAATCAAAGAGAAAACTTGTGGCATATAATACAAGAGACTTAAGAGCATAGGAAGCAAACCATTACATCTGTTGCTACTTAATTTTTAATTTATATTTTAATAAATTTTTTAAAAAATTCAAAAATAGAGAAAAACAACGAAAATTTAAAAAATATATATTTAATATATTTTCATCTTTTTTAATATTTTTAGCATCGTCTCAAAAGAATTTAAATTTTCAAAGATCTTGAGAACGCGTTCAACTTTTAACACATTATTTTTAAAAATCACCAATTTTTCTCATTCGAGACGATATTGATAAGAAAATTTCAAAAAAATAAAAAAAATCAAAACTTACAAAAAAAAAAAGGTAGAGGTATCAATTTTTATGTCCAAACAACATTTTACCTATAAATAATAGCCTTCAACTCATATAAAAGAAGGAGGGGAAATTTTAAAAAAATATATATGTTTAAAAAAGGGGAAATCTAATCCTAAAATCTATCTCTACCAAGCCAGCCGTCCCTCTCCCTCCGGCTGGAATCTTTCTCCCCCACACAGACCCCTCTAACCACTGCACTTCCTTCTCCCTCAAACAAGCCACCCGAAGACCACGCCCAGACCGATCTTCCCCGACCCGTCTTCTTCCCCTGTGAACACTGTCCCATCCCCTTCTCCGCAGCCAAAACCAAGACTTAGAGCTAAACTTGTAATCATTCCAGAAAAGGACTTAAAAGACGTCCTTTCTTGTGCCTAAAGAAACAAAGGTTAAGCTATTATATATAAAAGTGCGGTAAAACACTGATCCCTGCTGTTTTGTTTTTTTTTTTTTTAACTGAGCTGACTTTTTTTTTTTCGTGTTTTTTTTTTTACTTTTTGCTTTTGCTTTTTTTTTTTTTTACTTTTTTTTTCTTCATTTTTTCTTTGTTTTTTTTTTAATGGATATGTTTTTAAATTTTTTGTTAATATTAAATTTTTTTGTATCTCAAACTTTTATAACACGCATTCCAGGTTTAACGGGTTAACCCATATTTTTTTTTTGTTTTTCTTTATAGTTAATTTTTTTGTTTAACAAATTATGGGTTAATCTGGTTTCATAGGTTAACCAAATTAATTATGGGTTAACCCGTCAATTTTGTTTTCTATGTAGTTATTAAACTTTCATGACACGAATCTCAGGTTTAACGGGTTAGCTTAGTTTGAGGGTTAATCCAATTAATTCATATTTTTTTGTTTTACTTTTTGCTTTTCTTTTTCTTCATTTTTTATTTGTTTTTTTAATGGATTTTTTTTAAAAAACAATTTTGTTGATGTTAAATTTTTTTCTATCTCAAACTTTTATAACACGCATTCCAGGTTTAACAGGTTAACTCAAAATTTTTTTTCTGGTTTTTCTTTTTAATTAATTTGTTTATTTCCACAGTAAAACAATGATTTCTTAGGCTTTTTTTTTTTTTTTAAGTTGTCTTAGTTTTTTTAGCTGGTTTTTTTTTTTTATGTTTTTTGGGATTTTTTTTTGCTTCTTCCTTTGTTTTTTTTTTTTAACAAAATTTTTTGTTTAATTTATTTTATTAATGTTTAATTTTTTTAATTATTTGTCAGATTTTTATGACACATTTACCGGATTTAACAGGTTAACTTGGTTTGACAAGTTAAAATAGAATTTTTTTTTTGCTTTTTATTCTTTTTAATTAATTTTTTTTATTTAGTTTAGTTTGTTAATGTTAAATTTCTTTCTATTTAGTTATTAGATTTTCATGACACATATCCTGAGTTTCACGGATTAACCTGGTTTCACAGGTGAACCAAGTTAATTCCAGGTTGACCCGTCAATTTTTTTTATTATTATTTTCATAAATTTTTTTGTTTAATTTAATTTGTTAATGTTAAATTTTTTTTATTTAGTTATCAGACTTTCATGACACAGATCCTGAGTTTAACGGGTTAGCATGGTTTGACGAGTTAACCCGGATTTTTTTTTCTTTTTAATTAATTAATTTTTGTTTAGTTTAGTTTGTTAATGTTCACTTTTTTTTTATTTAGTTACCAGACATTCATGACACGGATTCCGGGTTTAACAGATTAACTTTGTTTGACAAGTTAACCTGAAATTTTTTTTGCTTTTTTTTTAATTATTTTTTTCGTTTAGTTTAGTTTGTTAATATTAAATTTCTTCATATTTAGTTTTTTTTTTCTTCATAGAGGTTTTTTTTCTTTCTTTTTTATTTTTAATTAATTTTATTTAATTAATTTAGTTTATTAATATTAATTTTTTTTTCTAAGTAGTTTTCGGCTGATGCCTTTAGTTTTTTTTTTTTTTATGCCTTTGACTGTGAACTGCACAATGCAGTTCACAGTGAAAAGGCTGATGCCTTTTGTTTTTTTAATTAATTTTTTTTATTTAATTTAAATTGTTAATGTTAAATTTTTTTCTATTTAGTTATCAAATTTTCATTACACGGATTCCGGGTTTGACATGTTAACCTGGTTTGACAAGTTAACCCAGTTAATTCTGGGTTAACCCATTAATTTATTTATATTTTTTTAATTATCAAACTTTCATGATGCGAATTCAATGTATGACGAGTTAACCCAATTAATTCACTTTTTTTTTTCTTATTAGTTTTTTTTTCCTGTTGTTTTTTTTTAACTAATCTATTTAATTATCATACTTTTATGACACGACCTTGCAGCCAGACCCACGTCCAATGCTATTGGATTTGGTATTGTAGTCCAGACACTTTTATGCTAAGGGTTAACCCAAGTTTAATGTTATTATTAATATTATAAACATTACTCTTGGATCGAGCGATGTAACCAAAACTGAGATTCTTGGGTATAACTTTACAAAAAAACCTAACACTTTTAGATCTTGGCTATTTTTGAAATGCAAAAAATAATTGACCCGTGGCATCGCACGGGGCATGTAACTAGTACTAATCTAAAAAGAAAAAACCCCCTAGCCCAATCAAACACGTGTTATTCTCCTAATAAAATGCGCTAACATGTCATTACTTCCTCTTGCAATACCAACTAAAAAGAAGGTCGTGGTAATAGCATGAAATTAAAAGGTTTGTTTTTTTTATAGTCTTAAGTTTTAGTTTTGTGATTACTCATATAATGATCATTAAAGATTTACATGATTGTTAATTTTAGGGCCCGTAAAATTAGTCGAAGGACACGCAAACTAGTCCGGATATCTATATTAATAAAAAATATATATATACCAACTAAAAAAGAAAGCACGTATGTTTACATTACAATTAGCTTAAAGCACTTGTTTCCTCTCATCTCACATCCCTCAGTTCTTCTGCGTTCCTTTTTGTAGCCTAAGCTCCCTTGAAAACTTTCTTATAGAGATGGAAATAACATATATAACAGTCACTGCAAGGTCACACTTACACTCAACTTGGACCGACCTTCAGGCATTTTGCCCGAAACCAAACTTTTCCTTCTCATATAACAAAGATAAGCAAGGGAGAAGTTCACATGGCTGTTCTTTCGATCCCAAAACATGATCTAAAATAAGGTAAAGGTTAAGGTTTTAAATGATAGTATAGGGTTTGGACAAATGGAGGAGAGCTTCTGATGATTTGTGGAGACTGAGGTTGGTGTTTTAATGATGGTTCCAAGGGTTTTGAAAACTGAAAGATAGTATTTTTGCTTAGTGTTAACAGTAGCTCCTTGGAATAAAAACAAATCCCCTAGAGTTATGGTTTTAATGAAGTTGAATAGGTGAGTGAGGAAGACTCTTGAGGTTGGGATAGCTTTTTCTACAAATTATAAAAATGTTATGGAAATATATTATAATAAAAACATGTTATGGGATTTAAAAAAATCATCAACAAAAAAAAATAAAAAAATAATTCTGATATGAGAAAATTGCCTAAAAATATTTTAAATAAAATACAAATTGGATGATATAATTGAAGTTATTCCAAATATTTTTTATATCTGGAAAAAGAAATCACGAATATTAAAAAAAAAAGCAATGAAATGAAGTTATACATTATTATTAAACACAATTTAATTTGATCAATTAACTCGAAATCAGCTCAACTTGACTATCAATAAATAAATAATTTAAAATTGATTTGGTTAACTCGTAATCTGATCAAATTTTAGTTTTTATTCTTAAAAAAAGTCTTTAAATATTATGTTTTAAAATAAATTTTTTAAAGATTTTATAACTTATACTTTTATAATTATTAACTTTGTGAGATTAGATTTAATAACTATAAATTTATAAATTTATATGGGTTGCCATTTGCTAAGTGTTGTGCGAACTAGAAGGAATAATTGCATCATCTCAGGCCGAACTACCCCTTTTGATCTTTTAAGGCCTCCAACTCATTATATTAAAAAATTAAGATTTTTTTTTATTTTTTAATTTATTTTATTCTTAAAAATGTATTAAAATAATATATATTTTTTAAAAATTTATTTTTAATATTATTACATTAAAATAATTCAAAAATATCAAAAAACTAATTTGAAACAAAAATATTTAATTTTTTTTTAAATATTTTTGAAATGAAAAAATAAAAAAATTTTAAATATAAATATTTCATTTTCACTTATACTTTTATAATTATTAACTTGTTATGATAATGTTTGGTGTTATAATAATAGTTATTTTTAGAAGTAAGTTTTATCTAAAAATATATTAAAAAAATATTTTTGAGACTATCCTATTAAAAATATTTAAAAATAATTTTTTTTTTTTAAAAAAACTAATAATCCGCAAAAACAGACCCACCCAACCTCACTGCCTCACAATAAAATAAAATAAAAAACTCTCAATTTATATTTATTTAAAAACCCCTCTCCAATCGAGATCCACGACTGTTCTATCTATCTCACCATTAAGTAACCAAATCACCCCCTCTTCGAATTGTCGCGTCTTTGACCTTGGCCTTCCTTTGGTCCCTACTACTGCACCATTCAAATTTAAATACCACTTCTACTTATTCTTTGGCCATTTCATATATAAGCCGCCGCCTGAATCCGCCACGAGAGCCGCCGAGCTTGTCGGCGATCATTGGCGCTTTCTATTTCATTCCGTTCACTTCTCTCCTTTGTAAGCATCTCTCTTTCTCGTGTATGGATATTCAAATATTGGTTTTAAGGTTATAGTACATTTTCCTACTCTATTCTGATTTATTTATTATTTTCCTTTTTATTTTTAATTTGATTTTTCACTTGAGCACCGTGTGAAAGAAATTAAATCTAATTAAATCGAATCGATATTTTGTTTTTTTTTTCATTAATTTAATTGCATATATAAACGAGACACAGGAAAGATATTTGATAAATATCCTATTTAATTATTTCTTAAGCTAGGGTTTCTATTATTATTGTTATGGTTTGAAATCAGTGTTTATGTTGATGCCTTGTTACCCTTTTTCTTGTTGCTTGCAAATTATTTTGATCCAGTAATGCATCTGCAAATATTTTGCTAGTTGCAAAGAGAACATTTCCGTATGGAGGTTTGCAAAATCCTGCTAGTTGTGTTGGAAACTTCTTTAAAGTGTAATCTATTATAGAGGAGTTTAAGCAGTAGAAACTTAGTCGCAGTACTTAAATGGTCGTGGAAAAGGTGGATGTGATTGCTGTTTATGGCCGTGTCCTTTTGTTTTAAGATATAATTTTTTTCATTCTCATTTTGATGTTAATGGTGGTTTGTGTACCTAGGTATGTTGATGCAGTGCACGTGTATTTTCGAGGACTTCTATCTTTTTCTACTTCCTTTTTAGCTGATAGAAGTCTTCTTTTTGGTCTGTGGCTAATGTGCATTGTTTTGGTTTAACAGGGTATAGTTGGCAATTCATTTGTCGTGATTAAAGATGGGCAGCAAACCAGCTCCGTTTTCAGATATTGGCAAAAGAGCCAAAGGTATCTCTTATATAATATGTTTACTAGGAACCATTCGGTCATATGTTCTTGAGATACTAGATATGCTCATCTATGCTAGCACATGCATGTTTTGATTTGTTCATCTGTGTATATGTGTTAATGCTTAATGGTTTAATATGGTGTTTATTGTTGAAATCAAGTTTGATCAATTTTTATGGTAGGATAGATAAAGGTACCTTTTCTTATTAAACTGTTGAAGTGGAAATTAATTCCACCCTTTATTTATATTACCTTAAGTAACACATTACACCATTTGGGCAGAAAATACGTGTGACTATGCCTTTGGACTTCAGGTAGCAATCCTGCCTGTAGAATATTTTAGGTATTGATGCTATGAAATGTAATACAACTCATGGTACTTAGCACCTTTGTGTGGAGTACGCATGGAATTCAGATGTATACTGCATCCATGGTGGAGCTTCATTGTTATGGATATGATAAATGACCTTGTAACATCAATAGAATCATGTCTAAACCCAAATATTACAGTCAAATGCTTGTCCTGGATGCCCAGATTGTCATACACTACAAAAGACTTCTCTTGCTACATTCTTTTTCCTTAGTTATAGCAACTTTTCATGTATAATGTCTGTCATTGTTAGCTTCTGTGGTAACTGAATTAGGCTTTTCAATTTGGCTATGGATACAAATTCTAATTTCTTGCAAACATTGCTTATCTTATGCAGATCTTCTGACCAAAGATTACAACTATGATCACAAGTTTACCCTGTCAATTCTGAGTTCTACTGGAATGGTACCATTGAATTTTACTTTTCCTTATTTAAGTTGCTAATTTATTTAATTCCTTTTGTAATAACATCTAGCTGTTTAAGGTGGTCATTATCCATGCTGCTAATTTGTTTGGTGCTTTTTGTAATAATATTTAGCTGTATGGGACATGTTTTTCTGGTTTATTTCAGATTTGACACCAAATGCTTTAATATACTGTTTTACTTAACTCTCTTGTTATGGAATTGAGCCATTTTAACTATTCAAATATTTTGCTTGATTCTATTGTATTTTTTTATATGTTATTACTGTAATGATTATGTACTTGTGAGGCATCAGTCTGGGATATAAGATTCTAGAATATAGTAGTTCTATTGGATAAAGAATAGTTCAGTGGTCCATCTTTGCAGCTCTTTCTTCTTTCTTTTTTTCCTCAAGGCGCTCAAAATGAACTGAATAATTTACTTTACAATGGGAACATACTTCATTTTGAAGAGGTTGGTTATACTTCAATTCAAATGCTATATTCCATGTTTTGGTAGTTGGAGCAAAAGTGTTTTTTTTTTTTTTTTAATCATAACTCACCAGCTTCTCCCACCTTGGGGCCAATTTTTTCTTCAACATCATTAATTTATTTGCATGTATTGAGAAAAAATCCAAATGAATTTTAAGCACACCAGTCATTGAATGCATCTTTGATTTTCGGAGTATTGAAGATAATTGATGAAAGAAATTAGATGAAGTCTGATTGGGCGTGCCAGTGGATTGTGCAGAATTAACTTTTCTCTGGGTTAAATACTTAATGTATTTATAGCATGTGGGCATTTAAGGTTGCCATTGTGCTCCTTTTTGTTGGAAAAAGGACTTCATTCATGAATAAATTTTGTTGTTATTGTTTCTTAAAAAAAGCATTTAGAGTTCGAATGATGAGGTTGTGATACTATCTAATTTTATCTTTAAAATGCATGTGCAGGGCTTTACAGCTACAGGTTTGAAGAAGGATGAAGTTTTTGTTGGTGATATAAATACATTGTACAAGAGCAAAAATACTGTTGTGGATGTGAAAGTTGATACCTATTCTAACGTAAGGAGAGAAGTTCTAGTATTGAATCTAAATTTATGGCTTTTTCACTCACCTAGCTAAAATTAATTTCTTACTCTTGCTATGGTCTTTTGGACATACTGTCAATGCTCCATTATTTGCATTGAAGCATGCCTTGATACCATGCTAATCTGTTTCTCTGTGTTACTCTTTGACAGGTGTCTACCAAAGTGACTGTCAATGACATTTTACCCAGCACTAAAGCAGCATTTAGTTTCAAAATACCTGATCACAAGTCTGGCAAGGTCAGTGCATTTTCAATTGTGCAACAAAAAATTAAATAAATTGCACGCTGCTTGGAACTGTCAGAGATGCATTTGCTTTGGAACTTATTTGTTCCTTGCATGAGTGCCAGTATTTTTTGCTACTTTCAGAATTTGGTAATCTTGTCATCACTGTATACTATATAGAGCCTTTTCATGTTGCTTAAAATGGAAAGTCTATCTAGTTGTCATTAATTTGGTCCATAATTGGGCACTGACAGTTTCCTTTTACTTGTTACAAGGAGATGTACCATCCTATTATTTAATGTGATTTGCAACTCAACCCAAAGTTTTAAATAACTAAAGAAGGCATGAAGCTCAATAAAACTAAACAAGCTATTGCTGCTTGTAAAAGATGGTAATATAAACAAGTGATTGAATTGATCTATTTCATAATACCCTAATCCAATGTTGTCAAAGGCGAAAGGCACTAAAAGGTGCCAAGCCTGTAAAATGCCTGAGGCGCTTGCCCAAATGAACTAGGGCAATATGCTATAGATTAGAAAAATATATATGTATGATAGTATATTGTATTATACAAATCTAAAATATATAGCTTCCCAATTAAGATTAGATCATTAGAAAATAAAATAAAAAATATAAAATACAATAACAGTCGTATAAAGTTATATTTTCACCCTTAAAACAAAATAAGAGAGTTTAAAGTAGCAAGTAGCCAATAGATTAAAAAGCATGCTTAAATATTATCATCATTATTCATTAATTTTCAAAAACATCTTCATTCATGCTTTCCTGTTTTGTACTTAGTGTTGTTGTTCTCTAACCTTGTTCAACGCAAAGTGTGGCTGATGTTTCTCGTCAAGTGTCCTTCCTTTACCCTAATGTTTTTTTTTTACAAAAATACCCCCAAGTTGTTTCTTGTGGTAAATTAAAAAATGGACAAATAGGTCCAAAATTAAATCAGTTAAAAGAAGAAGAAAAATCCAACCTAAGAAGAAATATTTCATCCAAGCACTCGTTTTAATGCCTGATGCCCATTCATAAGGCGCTCACCTAGGCAGCAGTTCATTGAAATTCATCGCTTGAGGCTAATAAAGGCATTGTGGCCTCACCTCACATGGAGCGCCTAGGCGAGCTCCTATCGCCTCTTGACAATGTGGCTAATCAAATAAATAAATGGAAGGTAAAATACCCATTGAACTTGGAGCTTCATAATTGCAGCAAATATAATATTTTTATGATTGTTTTCCCCAATAGAATATGGTTAGTACTAGAATTAAACAAGCAATACCTGCTTGTAGAAGAAGTGGGAAAAAGCAAGGATTAAGCTCAGATCTAACAGTATCCTAGTGAAATAATTAAGTGAAAGGTAAAATTCCCGTTGAACTTGGAGATTCATGATTGCAGCTGTTACGATATTTGTATCATCATTGTCCTCCAATAGTTATGCTATAAATATGAAAAAAAAAATCATAAGGCAAATTCATCATGAAATCAGTAAACCCTTTTTTAGCTCTAATTGATAAGCACTAACCAGAAACACACATGCACACTCATAAAAAAATAATAATAAAAAAAAAACCCTTCAGCCATGCTTTGATGATTCCTATGATCATGCACATGACAATCTTTCAAAATTTGCCAGATGAGGTTTTTCTTGAAATAAGGAAATTAAGCTTTAAAGGTTGGTAATTAAGAGGACATTAAAACACTTGAAATAATGTAAATTAAGTGAGCCATTAACTTGAAAAAGGCCCAAAACATGGTTGGCATGTAAGTTAACTGCCTCCATTGTTCTGAAATGCCAAACAGCAATGATAAGGTTGCAACATTTTAAACACATGTTTAGCATATTTCAAATCCCAAATTGTGATGATTTTAGTGTTAAAACACTTTTTTAACAACCATGGTTGGTGTGATGCCCAGCAAGGGTTATATTTTTCAGATATGGTTGCTGAAATAATGCTTTCATTTGAATTTGGAGTGTAAGTTCTGAATAACTATAATAATAATCTGAATGACTTCATCTCCGGGATCCTTAAACTTCATGAGATACTATAGAACTGAATTGAGGCAGGCAGATTAGATAACTCTTATGTGGTAATGACTGCTTGCTGGCCTGCTAGCTCTCTTAAAGTAGGATTTTTTTATAATCTGATTCCTATGAATCTGTAGAAAAAAACCATCTATTATATTCATTTAATGAAGTCTGTAATTCCATGTTTTACTTTATTTGTGGCCATAAGAATGAATTACAAAAGTGAAATATTTGTGGCAATATTTCCTTGCGAGTATATGTAACCTCCATGCTTTAAATTAACTAGATTTACCTGAAAAGATGAACCAGTGGAAAGAAGCACCAATTTTTTTAAAATAGTTAATTTGGAATAGGTTTAAGATGTTGGTAGAACATGACAACTAAGAAAATTTCATTAGATTTCATTTTGTTGCAGAAACACTTGCTAATCGTGGATAACCTTAGGAATTGGTTTGCTGAAAATCTGAATTATTCTTGTCTGTTGTGCCTCAGCTGGATGTGCAATACTTTCATCATCATGCAGCTATTGAGTCAAGCATTGGCCTCAATCCAAATCCTCTTTTGGATTTCTCAGCTGCAATTGGAAGCAGTAATCTTAGTTTGGGCGGTGAAGTTGGATTTGATACAGCTTCCTCTTCGTTTATCAAGTATAATGCTGGGATTGGCTTGAACAAGCCAGATTTCTCTGCTGCACTTTTACTGTAAGCATACAGGAAGCTTGATATCTCTGTATAAAAGAGTATTTATTCTTCTCCTGTTTTAATATTTTATATGTTGTGCCTTTTTGTCTTAAAAGGTATTTGCATTTTTGTAAAATTTGCCAAATTGTTATTTTGCTATGAAATATGGACACCTAATTAGCTGTGAGCATTTCTGGATACGTCAGATCCTGTATGGCCTGCATGGTACTTGTGACATGTGACAGTGAACAGAGTGCTTAACACTATGTTAAACAAGTCAGAGTGGTGCTTAGCTGTTTCGTATTTTCACATTTTAGATTGGCACTTCTGTTTTTTAGGCTCATATTGGCAGGCTGTTTTTTGCAATGCCTTTCAATAGTTGTTACCCAGGCAAAAAAGGTTTTTTTTTCCGCTGCCAAGCTGAGTAATCTCCATATAAAGACAATGAATATTCTTAAAATGCAGCAGTTACTGTTTTTAGATGTTTTTGTAGTATCTCAGGTACTTGTTCTTTTTCAGTATATATTCTTGTGGTAGTCTTTTTAAGTCATTAAATTAACATTATGAAAATGCCTTGAGGACTTTGAGTTTTTACATGCAAACCTTGTGCAGGTTGATCCTGAATGCAAGAATTATAATGCATTAGATTAATGAATCAGAGCTGAATGGGACCATAGGTTATATTAGTCCTGACTAAGTGTTAAACATTCTGTTGATATTCTTGCAACTGGAGACTTGTATGATGAGTAATCACTTTCTATTCACCATATCTTTATTAAATGCATCCCTGGTTTTCAAAACATTTATGGTGCTTGAACGATAAAGATTTGTTCCATAAAATCCTCTTTCACGTGGATTCTGACTTGATTCTTAGTGAGTTCAATGAGATCTTGGAAATCATAACTCATCGGAAGCAGCTAATTATGCTTCATAGGTATTAGGGGTTGTCATTGTCATTTTCATTTTAAAGATGCATCACTTGTTTGTGCTTCTTTGTGCTGATAATGATTGCTATTTGCTGGTTTAAAGTTCTGCATTGACTCACCTTTAAATTGGAACTCATCTTTGCTATGTAGGACGGACAAAGGACAAACTCTCAAGGCATCTTATGTTCATTCAGTGAATCCCTTCCATTCAGTTGCTGCTGAAATGACTCATAGGTTTTCCTCCCTTGAAAACAGTTTTACCATTGGAAGTTCTCATGCAGTGGATCCATTTACAGTGGTAAAAACACGATTCTCTGATAATGGTAAGTCTGCAATGCTATACCAACATGAATGGAGACCCAAGTCGCTGATAACCTTTTCAGCCGAGTATGACTCGAAGGCCACCCATGCAGCAAACCCTAAGTATGGTATTGCTCTCGCTCTGAAGCCATGAATGTGAAATCACTTTCTATTCTGCTCAGCCACTTGAATTCAAGAACACTTGTATCGTTTTATATTTTTTTTCCCTGAGCCCAAGGAAGGTTAAGTTCTTACCGCAACATATTGGTAAACCAAAAGATAGTCAATGATGAAAGGTTCTCAAGTAGTGGTTGGGAGATTGATTGAATGATTGAACTCAATTTTGATAAACTGTTGAAAAAATCACGAGATCATAATACCATTTTTTGCAGTTGAATTTCCAATGCTATAGCGCACGGAATGCATCATCTCCCTGATTTTTCAGCTTTATGATGTCTAATGGAAATTGGAATATATGTTTTTTTTCCTTTTTGGCCGGTTGATTCACGGCCTTAATAGTTACTGGTTTGTATGTGTTGTCTTTGTATTCTTTATCGGTAAGCTTGTATGCGTATGATTGCCTTAATTCTTGCCATCTAGTCTTTCCTCTACCTGATCTGGAAGAGGACTAGGTAGCTACATGATTTGGATCCTTCCCTTCTCTGGTCTTTTAGAGACCAGGCGTTTGCTTAAATCACTTGAATGGAAATCGAAAACAAAAACGCTCTTTTCATCAGTATTTGAGATGTACTTTCGATCACTGGGATCTAAAGTTATTTTAAATTATGCAAATTCGAATTTTCCCTAACCACCAATACGTACGTGATTTATTTGGAATCTCCGGCGGCTTGATGCACGATTTATCAAAGCACCTATATTCTCAGTCTGCCAAGCCTTGCTGCTGGAATCAGTCCAAGGTGTGCAGTTAGGAGACAGGAATTCTGTGGCATTGCATAAAATAAATAGTACTGGTCATAGGAATCTGCAATTTAAGAATAAAAATAAAGTTTAAAACACACGGATAATGTGGATACGTGCTGGTAAAACATAAAATTCCTTTTCTTCATTTAGTATTTAGTTGCCAACATTTTTGCAATGGGTTTTGTATAAATCATCCAATGAAGCTATGATTTTAGACTTAGTGGAGTGGCTAAACTTGACCATTAGTCCATGATTCTTCCTGCAAAACAAGCCCGTTGTTTTGATAGGAGCTTTCAATGTTTTAGTCGGTAAATATATGAGCATTAAAGTATATATAGTAGGAGAATAATGTGAGAAGTAGTAGAAAAAATACGTGGAGAGGGGAGTACAAATAAGGAAAAGGCTCTAGCTTGGTTTGCTCTTCTTTATGTTTGAAGTCCCGCAAGGATGTTGTTCTTGTGTTGTGTTCTTCTTACTTATCTTAAACTTATTTTGTGGTCCGAGATATTTATAGATCTTGATTATATCAGCTTACTTTGTGGAGCATGGAGAGTGGTGTTGCAGGCAGAGGCGGAACTAAGGGGTGGCAAGCAGGGGCCCGGGCCCCTGCAAAACACCCCTGCACAATATTAGGTGAAGACGTGAAGTTGAACAAAATAGATAGATTAATTGAAAAGGGGAACATCAAATAGATTAATGGTGTGGAACATTGAATATATATAAAATTCTGCTATTTTTTTTCTAGATCTACTAGTTTTATCATTTTTTTTATTTCTTGTTACAGTGAATGTTATTTTTTCTAATGAATTTGATATATTTTATGGGTTTGTTTCGATTATGTTAATATTTTGTTTTTAACAAAGCCGTTAAAATTATCAATTTTTTCTTACATATGTCTTATTATCACCATGTCCAATATACAATTAGACACGATCTTTCTAGCTAAATTAAGTTTTTTGAAGAGCACATACCCAGTTTTAATTTAATTTAAGTTTTCTTCTTTAGGAACCAATAATTCCATTTTTTTTTATGTTAAAATTGCTTTTATATCAATTTTTTTTAATATGTTAATTTTGTTTTTATATGCCCGTGTGATTTACATGTAAAAATTTATATTTTATTATATTAGTTTTGGCCCTCCCTACCAAATAATCTTAGCTCCGCCCCTGGTTGCAGGTATCTCCCGTGAGTGTAGTAATAATAGAGAGTGATCTTGTTCAAGTATTATAGGTAAAGAGATTGATGCTCATCATTAGTTATGATACTAATGCCAAGCTTTCCATGGCTAGGCTAGTGAAGTGATTAGCTTGACCACTAGTCCAAGAGCTTTCCTGTAAAACATGTTTCTGTTAGAACAAAGATTCTATGATGCTTAAGTCAATAAATATAGAACGAGAGAAGTATATGGAGTAGGAAAATAATGTGAGCAGTAGGAAAATGAGTGGAGAGGGGAGCAGGAGTAGGGAAGTAGCACTGGCCTGGTTTGCTCTGCTTTATATTTGGAGTCCTCTAAGGACTTGGTTCTTGTGTTGTGTTTTTATTACTTATCATTAATTTACCTGATAATCCAAGGTATTCATAGACCCTGATTACATCAGTTTACCTTGTGGCATGTGGATAGTAGTGTTACAGGTACCTTGAGTGAAAGAAGTAATGATAGAGAGTGACTCATGGTGAGTGGAGAAAAATTTAAGTATAATTGGTAGAGAGGTTGATACTCGTCATTAGTTGTGGTGCATAACTCTCATCAGGAAAGTTGGTGCCCTGGCATTACAAACGAGAAGAGTAAGCGTCATTTTAACAAGGCTAGAGACTAATGTGTGCTGTCGCACGTCGGAAAATCCCCGCAACATCGGCTGACAATTTTTCTTGTTATGCATTGGTTTTGATTTGGTTCGTTGGAGTCGCCACCTAGTAATTGATTGCAGGCTACTAGGAAACCCGATGTACTAGTCTTGTCAGAGATCGCGGGTAAGGGACTGGTTGTGGTTAGGGAAGATATTAGCACCCCTAACGCACCCTACCTGAGGTAAGCTGCTTCGTAAATTTAATGTGTTAAAGAAGTTTTAATAATTGTATTTTCATCAGATATTAGAAATACAACTTACGTATAAGTTAATAATTTTTGACCGTGATCCAATCAAAATATTAAATTCTTCTTTAATCTTTGCAATTTTATCATAAAAAATAAATAAATAAAACCTTCATAAAACAAATACAAACACACACACACATAAACTTTCACTATTTTTGTTTCTTTTCTTTTCTCTTTTTTTTTTCTTTTCTTTTCTTTTACATCCATATTTACAAACTACAAATGGTTCAAAAATCAACAAAACAATTACATCAAACAATTCAAAATTACAAAACAACCCCCCCCCAAATCCTTAACAGTGTTGGGAAACATTCTAAATCTGCATGAACAGTGCTAGAACAGTAGCGGCGCGTTGCTCTACGCGCCACCGCTGTTTGACAGGGGAAAAAAGGGTTGGCCTGCTTTCTTCTTCTCTTCCCCACCGGCAGTGACCTACGAAACACCAAGAAAACGCAACAGAACAGTTGATTTTAGCTTTTTTATTTCCTTGTTTTTGAAATCTGCTTCGGTTTTTGCTTATTCTTGTCAGATCTGGCTTCTCCTTCTCTTCTTCTTCGTTTTGGATCTGCTTCTCTCTACAGATCGGTTCTTTTCCTCTTCTTTCCCATTCTTCTCTGTTTTAGGTGGAGGCAAAGACACAAGGGGGCTGCCGGCTGTTAGGCTTTTGACGGGTCTGGTTGGCCGAGATGGAGAAGAGATCTGTTGTCGCCCGCGCCTGCTGGAGTTACTATAGAGGTGGGAGAAGAAAGGAGCCGCTGTGGGGTTGGTCTTCTGTGTCGGTGGACGGTGGCTAGTCTGTCGGTGCTGCTTCGTCGTTGCTGTTGGTCGTCTGCAGAGGGAGAAGAAGGCGTTCTTGATGGCTGAGAGGAGCGTCGCCGAGATGGAGAAGGTCTGGTGTTGAAAGGGAACAGTTAGGATGGAGATGAGGGTTGTCTTGTGGTTGAAAGAGGAGGGCTTGTCTCGCGGCCGGCTAGAAAAAAAATCAAGATCAGGGGGTGCTGTTTGGTTTGTTTTTGGCCGACAGGAGGACCAATGAACGCAGTGGGGAGATCGTGGCTGAGGGGGGAGGAGCTGTGAGTGGAGACTGTTTGCGAGAGCAACAAATCGGGGGGGGGTCTTTAGCTCTGTTCTGAAAACACCCACCCACGACGATTTTTCTGTTGGTTAGGGGTGGGCGGCTGGTTTGTGTGGGTAGAGTTAAGTTTAGGTTAAGGTTTATGGTTTTTGGTGTTCCTCTTGGATTTTGAAAATTCCCCCCCCCCCGCTTATGCAAGTGTTGGAAACTATTATTTATAGGCCAACTTGGTCCCTCAACTTCTTTTTTTTTGTAAATTTTGATTTTTCTTATTTTTTTTGTATTTTTTGAAAACGAGCAATATCAACGTCGACTCGATGAGGAAAATCAATGGTTTTAAAAATGACGCGTGAAAAGTCGAACGCGTTTGAAATACCCTTAAAAATTTAAATTCTTTTTTTTAGAAGACGTTGAAAATGCTAAAGTGACGAAAAAAATATTAAAAACATATTATTTTTTTTCGTTGTTTTTTTCTCTATTTTTGGATTTTTTTTGAAAATTTATCAAAACATGGGTCAAAAATTGGGTAACAACAGATGCCCCCTCTTTACAATGCTTACGAAGTAAAACTCCTCAATGTTTTGCATAGTAAGCTTTGTAAAGAAAAACTGGTGTTCTTATCTTCCTAACTTGCTCAATATCCACTCATTTAAAGACCTTACTTTTTTTCTTTTTCTATTTCTTTTTCTTGTCTTTCTCTCTCTCTCTCTCTCTCTCTCGCTAACCTGAGATCCCATATGACGACCTCCTTTACCAAAACCAAAGAATTGTTGTAGCTTGGTCAACCTAAAATTCCATATGGAGATTCCCTTTGACCAAAGCTACATGAGATCCAATCTGACAACCTCATTCAACTGGAACTAAAAAATATGTGTAGCTGGATTAACCTGAAATCCCATCTGGCGATTCCCTTTAACCAAAGCTACATGAGATCCCATCTGGCGACCTCATTAAACCAAAACCAAAAAAATATGTGTAACTCGGTTAACCTGAAATCTCATCCAGCGATTCCCTTTAACCAAAGCCACCTGAGATCCTATCTGGCGACCTCATTCAATTGGAACAAAAAAATATGTGGAGCTCAATCAACCTGAAATCCCATCTGACGATTCTATTTAACCAAAGCCACCTGAGATCCCATCTGGCGACCTCATTCAGTTGGAACAAAAAAATATGTGGAGCTCGATCAACCTGAAATCCTATCTGGCGATTCCATTTAACCAAAGCCACCTGAGATCCCATCCGGCGACCTTATTCAACTGGAACTAAAAAAATATGTGTTGCTCGGTCAACCTGAAATCCCATCTGGCGATTCCCTTTAACCAAAGCCACCTGAGATCCCATCCGGCGACCTTATTCAACTGGAACTAAAAAATATGTGTAGCTCGATCAACCTGAAATCCCATCTGGCGATTCCCTTTAACTAAAGCCACCTGAGATCCCATCTGGCGACCTCATTAAACCAAAATAAAAAAAAATGTGTGTAACTCGGTCAACCTGAAATCCCATCTGGCGATTCCCTTTAACCAAAGCTACATGAGATCCCATCTGGCGACCTCATTCAATTGGAACTAAAAAATATATGTAGCTCGGTCAACCTGAAATCCTATCTGGCGATTCCCTTTAACCAAAGCTATATGAGATCCCATCTGGCGACCTCATTTAACCAAAACAAAAGAATGTGTAAAAAACGGTCTCATTGTAATGGGTGACCTACCCAGGTGGAAAGAATGTGAAGTGCAGTCTCATTATAATGGGTGACCTACCCAGATGGAAAAAATGTGAAAAAACGGTCTCATTATAATGGGTGACCTACCCAGATAGAAAGAATGTGAAGTGTGGTCTCATTGTAATGGGTGACCTACCCAAGTGGAAGAATGGTCTCATTGTAATGGGTGACCTACCCAGATAAAAAAAACATGGAGAATTGGCCACGTTGTAATGGGTGACCTACCCAGAAAAATGTTGGCGAGGGCTCAAAGGTACACTCAAAATGAGGTAGGGTTAAAAAACGCATTACCTGAGAAGTGAGGGCTCAAAGGCGCACTTGAAATGAGGTAGGGTTAAAAAACGCACTACCTGAGAAGTGAGGGCTCAAAGGCGCTCTTAAAAGGAGGCAGGGTTAGAAAATACACTACCCGAGATGATGGCTCAAAGGCGCACATAAAAAGAGGTGAGGGCTCAAAGGCGCACTCGAAATGAGGTAGGGTTAGAAAACGCACTACCAACGAGATGATGATGAAACATCGATCTGACAATATTGAAAGCAATGCATTATAGTCAATATGCATGTATACTTACCTGAGAAAAATAGGTCCCCTTTTCTTCATGGTGTCTTTCCTTTCTCAAAAGTTGGAGTGTTGGCAGTGAACTTCGATGGTTCTTTCGCTCTTGCTTACTCGAGTCATCTCTTGTAATCTTGACCTCTAGGATGGACTTGATATCATCATAGTTCTTTGTCCTCTACCTTTTTATCTCAAGGGTTGCCAATTTAGCCCGGTAGTTTCTTAGAAAGGGAATCATGAAGCCAGCCGTACCAGATATATTTTTGTATTGCTCCCCAGCTTGATCATGCCCCCAAGTGTTCAATTCGGGCTTGGGGATGAGGCTATGTGAAGGAAGGTTTGACAAGGAGTTGTTTTCATGTAGAATTTTTTTTTTTTTGGAATTCCAAAGTTATTCCAGACACAGAAATTATTTTGACATCGATTCAAAGCAAACTTATTCTGGAGAAATTCAAGTGTTTCCTATGGAGAGGTTATCAAAAGTGATGAAAACTTTTTGTTTTGGCTTTTGGTGAAAAATATGAAGTGACATCTGGTTTGTCAAAAAAGGTTTAAATTTCAATTTGAGGGCTATTGAGAACCGATGTTCAAAGCATTTATTTTATTTGCATGAATAATGATTTGGTTCGTATGAGAAAACATTGCCTACCAATCCAGATTGCTTGCCTTTGATCAGAAAGGGCTTGATTAGGCACGTAATGTAGGCTTGGGCTCTTGGTTATGAAGCAAATGATATTTGTAGGCTCAAAAGGTGTTTAAGGGATTTCAAAACTAAGGATCACTTGTGCTTGTTTCTTGACCTTTTGTCATTTGAATGTCTTTCCAAAATTGTTTATTGTGCCCCCTAGTGTTGGGCTTGGACTCTCTCTTTGCTTTTGTTTTCTTCATATGGTTTTGAGCATCATCATATATTATTATTTTTTTATATATGCTCAAAACTTTTGATCCTTTGGATTTTTCTTCATACCCCCTAGATTTGTTCGGGCACCTTTGATGATTGAGAATTTTCTTTTATGCCCCCTAGTATTGCTTGGGCATTTTCGATCATTAAGGTTTTCTCTATATCATCACACTTTCCCCAGTGTGGGGTGTGATTTTAGCCAAGGTTATTTATCTCAAGAAAAGCATTAGGCTCAAAAGGGGACTGCAAACGATATATTTTAGCCTCATGAAAAGATTATCAAAAATTGCCTTTCTTCATTTCAAACTCATACATTTAGGATCGGTAAGCCTTGCTTTCATGCGAGTATACAATGTGATTTCTCATTATTCATTTAAATAAAACTAAGCTTTTGGAGTCACTTCATGGGTTCTTTTTGTTTTTGTTGTTTATTTTTTTAGGTTTTCTAGGTGCATGGTTACCTTTCTAAGGAATCACCTGAATTTCCAGAACTCGTTTGTTTTGGACAAACATCAACATGATTTCTATTTTTATACTAAACTTTGAATTCCCAAAAATCCTTGTGAACATGTGCGATCATGCATAGTTTTGGAAGAAAAGGGAAACACACCCAAAGATTCTTGGTGTGATGGTTTCATGCCCAACGATTATGCTCAATGTGTTACTTGGATGAAACAACAACAAAAATGAAGGTATGTTATAAGCACATGATCTTATTAACAATAAAGGCTCATTTGACAAGGAAAGTGTTGTGGAATTTTAAGCCAAGTTACCAACAAAAAACTGGAACAGGTTGAAACAAAAATCAAGAAGTTTTGTAGGCATGATCAAACAGAGGTTTTTGTTTTTTTTTGCAGAACAAGAATAGGCTCCATTATGCACTGGTGGTGCAATTCCCTTTCGATTAGCCTTCCCACCAAAGCTTTTGCAGAAATACATGATTGTGTCGAGGCTCTTGACCATGTTTGCCCCCAATTTCTTCGGGCTGAGTCGTTGTTGGGTTTTGAACAAAGATGAACGGTCAGTTGGAAGGAACTTCCTTGGAGTTATTTTTCAGTATTTTCTCGAGTAAGCTAGCAGCGATTCATATTTGTCTTCAGAAACTCCAACTCTTCTTGAAAATGGACATTACGGCGAACACACTCTTCATGTTCCGTGTTTTTTCGTTCAAAGTCGGGTGTTGTAGACTCGTAGGGGACCTCCTTTTCATTCCGGTGCATGCATGACAAATGTATGAACATGTAATCTATATGATGAACTCGCCCTTCGAGGGGTGACAATATGGTCGTAACTCTTGTATTATGGAACAAGAATTGTGATTTTTGCCCAAACTCTATAATGAAAATTTTCTGAGTGACAACCATTGTGTCACCTACAAGTCTTGAGTTCAAGATGCTTCAAGAAGGGTTTTCCCTTATGCAAATAACGATAGCACATACATCCTAAGGACAGGTTCTATTCATTACGTGAACATGGGTAGGTTTTCTATCTGGTCTCAAAAGGGTCTCATATCTGCTCAGTGATGTTCTTTGTAAAAACAATATGAGGGCGTTGCAAGGAATAGTTAAGGCACGCATACCCACCATTACCAAGCAGGCACTCAGATATGAGTTGGGTGTTTCACGCATCTGTCTTAGGACAAATCGCTAGTTCCCTACCTAACCTAGAAGCGTGTGTGTGCTTTCAAAAATAAATAGAGGTGATGCATGGAAAAAAAATATTAACAAAAAGATAAAAATGCAAAAACTTAAACACATCAAAAACACAAAGCTTAGTCCAATAATGTCAGAAACAATACCTTCCCTAGTGGAGTTGTCATTATGTCGCACGTCGGAAAATCCACGCGACATTGGCTGGTAATTTTTCTCGTTATGTGTTGGTTTTGATTTAGTTCGTTGGAGTCGCCACCTAGTAATTAATTGTTGAGGTGTGTGGTCAACAAGGTATTGGACAACCTTATAATGGTGAGTTATGTGGGTGATGTTGTTTGGGCCTCCTTGACTTTTTGGGAATTTGCACCTGGTATGACAGTCAAGGAATAAGTTGTTGTTTGGGTATGGCCCAACTGTCAAGCAAAGGAAAAAGAATTGTTTGCTTATCATTTAGGTCATGGCCCAGAAAACAAGTAAAGAATTGTGTGCTTGTCATATGGGCTGTGGCCTAATTATTTTATTGTTGTTCGGGGCATGACTCAAATGACAAGCAAATATTTTTTTATATAATTTCTTGACATGATCATTTTCCCCATCAAGTCTTTTATGCTATCATGTTTTACTTTCTCATGGTTTTTGCTAACATGCCTACTCGTGGCTTTTGTTAATGTGCCTGCAAAAGAGATGAGGGTTTGATGAATTTGTTTCTCTTAAAGTAGAGAACATTATTATTTAGAAAGTGAAGAATGCTTTGTGATTTTGAAAATAGTGTTAAAGTATTGTGTAAGGAGATGTTGCATGGAGACATGATGTGGAGATTCTCGTGGATATTGATATTTTTATTAGACACATGGAGATTTCAGTGGAGACATGCAAATCCATTTAGAGACATGTAAATCTCATCACATAAACTTTATTGGAGACATGGGGAATTCATTTGGAGACATGTAAATCTCATCACATAAACTTTATTGGAGACATGAAGACTCGTTTAAAAACATGGAGAATTCAATGGAGATCTCACCATAAAGATTTTATTAGAGATATGGAGACCCATTTAAAGATATGGGGAACTCAATAAAGATCTCGCAATGGAGATTTTATTGGAGACCTATTTTGGAGACATGAAAAAACACTACTGGTTTTATTTGAAAAGCTTAAAAGATAACATTGATATAATTTTAAAAAATTATTTGATCTCAAGTGGTGCATCGTGAGGATCTTTCTTTACTTGTTCGTGTTGTATTTATTTCCTTACAAATTGTTGGAGGTATCTCATAGAGATCAATTCTATCTTTTTTTTCAAGGCATGACATTCCTCTATATCATAGTTGTGGTATTTGTGAAATTGACTAAACTTGTTTGATAGTTTGTGTTCGCATTACTTTTCAAAGGAAAAGGGGATATTGCAAATATTTTTTTCTTCTTAATAGCAACTAATACCTCAGCATGTATAGTGGTAAGGGGTATGGTTAAGAACTCAAGGATGTTAGGCGATCACAAATAGATCCTCTAGTGCTCTTTTTAGATGTCTTGGTAAGGTATTGATGGCATTTAGGAGACTACTATTTAGAAATAGAAGTGTCCATGTTTGGTCATATTTTTATTCATCTACCCAAATATAGTTCTTTATTGCATGTTTCACATCGAGGAGAGTTTTGTTAGGAAGAGTGTATTTTCATTCCCCAAAAGAATAGTTGTGTGCTTTATTGATCAAGATTTTATAGGTAATAAGTTTGAGTAAATTCTCCATGTTGAGCATTTCCTTGTTAAACCTTTGAAAATATGCTCTAGTGTTCTCATCTTCCTGTTGTATGATGCCAAAGAGCTCAATCCTGCATTTTTAGCTGATTTACTTATGTTAAAATAAGAGATAATCTTAACACAAATATTATGAAGGTCAATGATAAAGTCAGACTCAAGATTGTGATACCACACCCGAGCATATCCAAGGAATATTAAAGGGAGGATTTTGTACATTATATCACTCTTTTGCTTTACAAGCTCTAGGATGCTTCTAGTATTTTATATATACTTTTTGAGATTTGTAAAACTGTCATAGCTTGTCCAAGTTAGCTTTCACAAAGATATAATCTTTCGATAGATGAGTGTGTATAACTCGATGACAAATTAAAGAGTCTCTCACCTGGTGGGAATAATGTTTATTTTTAGAAGCTCAAGCAATCATTGATCTCATTTTGTGTTAGGGTATTTTTTTCAACAAGGAGCATACAAGCGAGATTCAGAAGAAGATTGATGGTGGTGGTCACTCATGTGAATAAAGATTTTTTAGGAATAACTTCTTCAAATAGGTAATGTATAAGCATTTTCATGCCTAATTTGCACTTATTTATGCCTTGTTTCCTTAGGAAATTGGAGTTATCTATGT
>JAAWWB010000899.1:0-25008 GCA_018804465.1 Populus tomentosa | reverse complement strand
TTGAACAACTTTTTCATCAGGTGCACTTTATTATTTGCTGACGGCTTCTCATACATCCCAGACAATGCTTCCATCAATCTTGCAGTGGATCTTTCTTTAGTAACATTGTGAGCAACTCTTCTTGATAAGGATAACCGGACAATGCCCAGAACTTGTCTATCAAGAAGTAGCCAATCTTCTTCTTGCATATTTTCTGGTTTGCTCCCCAACAAGGGAAGATGAAGTTTCTTTCCATATAAATAATCCTCAATTTGCATTTTCCAGTATCCAAAATCTATTCCGTCAAATTTTTCAATTCCAGCAGCTTTAATTTCATCTGCCATTTTTACAAATTCTCCGATTTGAATTTCCCAAATCTGACCTTACAGATGTGTCCGGAATGGCCAAAAACCTTAGAAAGGACACTGAGATCACCCCAATCGGACTTCGGATGGCTCAGATTTTAGCAATCAAAGTTTTGGATTAACGGACGGTTCAGATGCAGCCGCGTGTCAGCCAGAGTACCGCCTGCGTCACACCGGATAAAAACTCAGTAACGGTGCAGATTAAGCCACGTGTCCGCAGATTAGAGCCTGCGTCACACCTGATCACAACTCAGTAACGGTGCAGATTCAGCCACGTGTCACAAGATTAGAGCCTGAGCCGCACCGGATCAAAACTCAGAAGCGGCCTAGATTCAGCCACGTGTCACCTGATTAGGTCATGCGTCGCACCAGATCAAAACCCTTCAACGGTGATGATGTAGCCACGTGTCAGACGATTACCATCTGCGGTGCAGTGGATCAAAACCCAGATGGATGACGTGGCAGGTCACGTGGACGTTGATCGTGCGACTTGCTGACGTGGCGGGTCAGACCCGACCCGTTTTGCAGAAACCGGGCGAAGAAGGAGCGTGTCGCGCGTACGGCGCGTTGGTGCGCGTGGGCAGTCTGGACGTCAGCGCGTGTTGGCGCGTGCGGGCATGCAAGACGTCGGTTCTTCACCGGAGTTTCAACAGTGGATTCGTCCGGTTGTCCTCTACACGATGGTATGTTGAAAAACACGTTTTGAGAACTTTGATTTTTGAGTTTGGATCAAACACCCTCTTTGTCAAGAACAAGCTCTGATACCAGTTGTTGGGAGATTTCCAGAACTCAAACACACACAATTTACGTGGTTCGGCAACTTGCCTACTCCACGGAGCTACTGGGTTGTATTAATTACTCAAAGAAACAATACAACAACAAGAGGAGGAGAATCTTCTCAACTCAACTCTACACTCAAGCTCTCTGTGTTTCTCTCTTTCTCTTCTTCTCACTGTGTTCTTCGTGCTCTCTGTGTTTCTTCATACACTACTCAGCACACACACACGCAGCTATACATATATAATGGATGAGGGAAGGACATCATCATTTATGCTCACCATTGCCTCCACTTTGTGTCCTCCACTATGTGCTAAGTGGGGGGATTAGGATTCCCACTTGCACATGGTGGGGCTTGCTTGTCTCCAATAATTAACATTCTCCTCATTTATTACAATCCCTTATCGTAAAGTTACTGATTTAATTGTAAGAAAATCCTTAAAACTCACAAAAAGATAACATTTTGTAGGAACTAAGACTTGTATCATCAATCCTCTGCTCTTCCTGTTTCTAGAAACGGAATACTGACGTGAACGTGTGATGATTTACTTTCTAAATACTCAAACCTTATTTTTAAATATATTGAATTGATTTAGAACAATAACTATTACTTTTCATATAAAATATTCAAATTAAAAAAAGATGAAAGTGGCATTAAATTTTCTTAAATCAATAAGTTTTGTCAAATCTGCAATCGAATTTATTTGATGTTTATATTCTTTTATATAAAAAAATGATTGGCACAATGTTATTTCTGCAATGATTAATATTAAATAATATTTCTTCAAATTAAGTATTCCTTGAGCTTATTCGGCACCGAGAATCCTCCGAGGCAGCACCTAATTACAATAAAAAGACAATTAGCTAATCAACAACATTACCACTAGTAAGGTCAAGATCCCACTATGCTATGCATACAATTAATTCCATTTTCTGCACTCATTGCAGTTGGACCGAAACATTGGATTACACTTCCCAAATTCTTAAAAGATTCAAATCTTTTATCATTTCTTGTATTGGTTTCTAGGTATAAATAGGGTCAAAGAACAAAATAATAGCACATAATTTGTTCATCTAACCCAGAGGTCATAGAATAAAAAACATCCCCACAAATTATTTAGCTTCAACAACGATGCACTCTAATGAGGTGCTATCATCCCTTCGAATCTCGGACGTGAAAGATGTTCCATCCAACAACATTAATCCTATCTTTGATCAACCAAAACTCTCAGAGCTTGATGCATCAGATGACTCCATTCCTCTCATTGATCTTGATGGCCTCACGGTCCAAACCGGTCTCTCATTATCAATCAGATTGGCCAAGCATGCGAAGAATATGGTTTCTTCATGGTAGTAAATAGTAATCTTATATATGTTTCATTGTTTTAATTAATTAATTATTAGTAAAATAAATGTTGTCATTGGATTTCTTGGCTGTAAATGACGAGTCTCGGATTTGACGATTTATCTCTCTCTCTCTCTCTCTCTCTCTCTCTATATATATATATATATATATATATATATATATATATATATATATATATATATATATATAAGCTCTAAAAGTATTTTTTTCATATTGCCAGGTGAAGAATCATGGAATTCCAGAGGCAACGATCAACAACATACAAAGTACAGCAATGAAATTCTTCAAGCTGCCAAATGATGAAAGGTTGAAATTTCAATCAATTGACCCTACCAAGACCATCAGACTGACCACTGGTTTTAACAAGAATCAGAAAGTCTTTGTCTGGAGAGAATCCTTGAAATTTCATAGTTATCCTATCAAAGATTATGGGCATGAATGGCCTTCAAATCCTCCATCATTCAAGTAAATTTTTATCATGGGACATATATATTCACACACACATATATCTGCATTACTTTTATTTTTAGACCTTATTGTAGTTATTTTGTTATTAATTTGACAAGTTATTATTGGCAGGGAGGATGTGGCTAATCATGGCACAAGTGTTAGAGGGCTAGAATTCGCATTGCTTGAAGCCATATCGCAGAGCCTAGGCTTGGAAAGAGATTATATAGACAAGACATTGAGCATGCATGGCCAAGGGATAGCCTTGAGCTACTATCCACCTTGTCCACAACCAGAGCTTACTTTCGGATTGCCTGGCCACACTGACCCTAGCATAATCACTATTCTTTTGATTGACGATGTTCCTGGACTCCAAGTCCTCAAAAATGGCAAGTGGGTTAATATCCGTCCTATTCCCAACACTTTCGTCGTCAATGTTGGTGATCAAATTCAGGTTAACATGCCATTTGAATTATTACCTATGCCATGATAAAAGGATTAAAAAAACATCAATAATATTGAATATGCAACAGTGGAAGACATTAAAGAATATGTCATTAGAACTGATTTTTTTATAATGATTTAGGTACTTAGCAATGATCGATACAAAAGTGTGCTTCATCGTGTTGTTGTGAACTGCGATAAAGAGAGAATATCTATTCCTTCGTTTTACTATTCATCACGAGATACAGAAATAGGGCCAGCAAAAGACTTGATCGACCATGACCATCCAGCCATCTATAGAAAGTCTACATGTGGAGCATTCAATGAGAGACTGTGGAATGGAGGGCTTGCAGCAGCTAAATCCCAACCAGATGTGTGCAGTCCTGCTGCTTAATTAATTAGAGCTCGAAAAATGCATGGGATATGCCACTTATTTTGAAGAAAATATTAATTAGCTCGTTGTCTTAATAAAAACTATTAATTGTAAGTGTCGATTAAGAGTGTTGTCAGTTTGGTTTGCAAGTGCTACGTACTGTTGAAAAAATTTCATGTCATGGTATTTCAAATAATTTCAATAATTAATTTTGTTTGCTCTAATAAAGATCAATGTTGCTATTTTTTTTTTTTAAAAGTTGAGTCATGTCATGTCATGTCATGTTAATTTTTTGTGCTGGAAGAATTTGTTTTATGGTGCAGATCTGTTCATCTCTATAATTTGATTCATATTTTGGAGTTGAATGAAAGTCACAAAATTCGTACTTAATTAGAATAACACTAGGTTATTTCCCATTTGGCTAAAATTGTTTTAAACATGAAAAAAAATATTTAATTCGCGTATAACTCTATTCTATTGTAATCAAACCTATGATCTCATTATAACCAATTGAGCTATAGTATAAATATATTATCAAATGATAAAACAAATATGTTAATATAGAGACAAATATGTATATATAATCTATACATGTTTTTCAATTTTTTCATAATTCTTTTCTTTGCTTAGTTTTATTTTCAATTGTGGTATGTTGAGTTGTAGTAATAAGATTTGGTTTTGAACATAATTATTAAATCTAATATATATAATTTAACGGATCATCAATTTAATAATATTAATTTAGAATCGAGTTTAAATTACATTTCAGAATAAAAATTAATCTGATTACAGATAATTTGATAGGTTAATCTATGACTTAATTAACCTGATTAAATTTGAATAAGACTTGACTTAATAAATTTTAAGATTTTATTTTTATTTTTATTTAAAATAACATCACTTCAGTTTTATTATCCAAATATATCATTTCATTAAAAAAAAAAACTTCAAATAATATCATTTTTAAATAAACCCAAATTTACTCTTATATGAATCAAGCCAACTAACCCATAACCCTAATATAATCTGATAATTATGGTTCTGAAGGGCAAAGCAGTAGCTGTTATGCTTGACGAAATTGAAAGTGCTGGTTCTTAAGCCCTACTTGCCAACTTTTTTGACCGAAAGATTAAACTCAGATTCAAACAACTGAAACAAGCTATAAAGTCCATAAGAAGCCCAATAACGCAGCCCATTACTTTTCTTTCCTTGCGAATTAACTCATAAATTACCATATAGCGCTCCCTGCTCGCTCTTCTTCTATGGGCCGGGCTAACCTAAATTATGTCTTCTTCCAAGGTCTAATATTTAAGAAAAAACTTCTACCAGTATTCAAATATCCATAATTGGAGTTCCTCAACCATACTAATATGCCTGAAGAAGGCTATCCCATTATATAGTCAAGGCTCATTGGGTATGTTCATCAAAATTATAGATAACAATCCAGGTTTTCGAAGGCTTCTTTACAAGGAAATTAAAGCCATGATCAAGGCTATGTTTCTTTCTCGGAAAACAGTTTCCGAGAAACTATTTTCCAAACTTTCCTGTGTTTGTTTGTCATTAGAAAAGTTGGTCAACGGAAAATACTTTCCGGTCAACGGAAAACACTTTCTAGTCAACGGAAAATACATTCCGGTCAACAGAAAACACTTTCCAGTCAATTTCAGTCAAAGAAAAATTTGACTTGGTTTTCAGGAAACTGTTTTCCCTTTAGCTGTGTTTGTTTTCCGGAAAGTGGTTTCCGGGAAATCACTTTCCAAACTTTCTTGTGTTTGTTTGCCAGTAGGAAAGTTGGTCAATGAAAAACACTTTCCAGTAAAAGAAAAGTTTGGCCTGGTTTTCAGGAAAGTGTTTTCCTGAAAAATTTGAGGGGAAAACACTTTCTGAAAGTTGTGAAAAATTAAAAAATATCATTATTTACTGATTATATCAAATTTGATCCTCAAACTTTTGATTGCTATATATATATATATATTTTGTTTTGAATATTTATTTTTCAATTTTATCTCTTAAAATTTTATTTTTATATTAACTTTGGTCCTTATTTTTATAATTGTTATTTGCTTTTTCCTTATCATTTTTTTATTGAAATTTTATATTTATCAAATTTGGTCTTCATTCTTTTGATTGTTACTTATTTTATTTGAAATAATTTATGAAATGTTGATTATTATTATTTTAATTTCTTCATCTTTTATTATTTATATTTTTTAGATTTGATCTCAATTATTTTGATTATTTTTTATTTTATTTGAGATAATTTATGAAATTATATTTTTTTTTCAATTTTATTCTCATTCAACTTTTTAATTTGTAAGATTTGTTCCTCATTATTTTAATAAACTTGAGAAAAATAAAATATTAATAAGTTATTTTCCAGCTCATTTTCCATGACATAACCAAACACTGGAAAGTGTTTTCCAACTCATTTTTCATTACACTATCAAACATCGAAAAATACTTTCCCGGAATTCACTTTCCCCGGAATTCATTTTCCAAAAGAAAACTACTTTCCAGTAAACAAACGGATCCCAAATCATTTCCTTTCTAAAATACATCACTAGCATATGATCTCGGAAGAGGTTGTTGAAAGTGAAATTAATTAAAATATCTTGCAATTATTGGTTGATCATATATATGCTTTTTTTCCTGAACAAGCTAAGAAATTCTATCTCAAAACAGGAGGAAAGAAAAAGAAAACAACGACGACGTTCTACTTCGCACGAGCCACCCTGTTGAATCTCAAGGACACGCTGCATGCTAAGAGGATTTTTCTAAATAAAAGCTTTCAATGGTTGAGACCGAGTTTTTGTATTACTCATTTTTTGAACAATTTCAGTACGATGTTTGTATGGAGTGATCATCAATCTTTCACTACAACTTTTTTCTTACGTTGTTTGTGCTTTTTCTTGTGTTTGGTCGACGTCACACCATGATAACTTCAAATATGTAATTGTCACTTTGTTGTTGTTTTCTAATTTAATGTGGAAATTAGGATCTTAGATTCCCTAGACTCTCTTTCTGGTCATCATTTGACTAGCCATTTATTGATTACTTTGACTAAGATTTTATTCATATTTTATATTTTTTACACCAAAGAAAAATGTGCTAAATCATTCCGTCGTCTTAGAAGTTTTTGCTTTTGGTTTGATTAAAAAAATAGATAAGTTGTGAATGCAGCCCTACCTTCTCTTTAAACGGTAATTAATATATTTGAAAATGAGGGTGTATTCAATTCTAATACTAATATATTGCCAAATTTTCTTTGAAGTTAAAGAGTGGTTGTTATTTCTGAGTGGTAGTTATCATGTATTGGCTTTATATTGATATATGATACTATGACATAAATATATATAATCTAGTAGTGGTATATTTTATAGTTTCTTTCTTTTTTCCCTTTAATACTAATAAGACTGCCCTACCTTTTTTGTGTCTGTTTTTAAGAATGGAAAATACTTTATTTAATACAAAAAAAAATATCACTATTTACACGCTATAATCATAGAAAAAATAAATTGAATCTTGCTGTTACAAAAGATCCTGATGAAATTAACAGTAAAAACATATTAATTTATAGGGTATATATTATAGTTAATCAATACTTAAAAGTATATTTTTATTAAGATTTTATATTATTATATCGCATTTAAAGTATTATTAAACTCTCTAACTTAAGCATGTTTTATAATAAAAAGTCTGATAATTAAGATATATTTAATTTATGGTAAATGCTTATTTTAAATACAGATATATCTCACAATTCAAAGAATTGATTGTTGTGTTTAATTATTGAAATTAAGAAGACAAAAAGAAGATTAAGCTTACAGAAGAGATGATGGTTCAATTCAAACTAAAACACCATTTAGTATTGGGTCATAACTAGAGTTGTAGTTCTTGGATTTAGATCTGGTTTATCTTGATGGAAAGCTAAGACATAGATCTAAAACACTCATGAAGAATCCAAGATTCAAAGCTACCGTTTTCAATTTCAAATCTTAGCAATAAAAGAGAAGTCTGAATTTGTCTTACAGCCCAGATACTATTCGGTAGTTAGTCCATATCTTGAGTTTTAGAAATCCAAATGAGCCCATTTATTTTTTGTTAGAAAGCTTAAACAAATACCCACAACTTTAATGAGTCTATCTATTTAAATTATGATGTTAGAAATGATATTTTATCTAGCCAGCAAGTCAATAGCTAGCCACTAAGTCAATGGTTGACCACACACTCAATAGTTAGTCATCAAATCAGTAGTTCCGTATTTTAGCCTATAAAAGGAGGCATTTGCCATGCATTTAGGCATCTTGATTTTCAAATCAAGATCTTTCTTTTTCTTTTTTTCTTTCTATTTTTTGTAATGTTCAAGTTTTGTTTCATTTAATAATTTCATTAATCTTTTGTTTATGCTTTTCATTTTCTTTGCTATACTTAGTTAATTTATATCATAACTATGTTCTTATCTTGTTTATTTATGTTTTTCTTTTCATTATGTTTAGTTAAGTTTATTTTGTCAATGTGAAAAAGGTTTCACTAATGCTGTTAAAATAAGTATAGTATAAACTCAACATGGACTTTAATGTTTATATTCAAGAAAGTTTTCTATTAACATGTTTTATAATTGTTATCTTACTCATTTTTAATACCTTACTTGTTAAATGGTTAATATAGATTTGTTTTGTACAACCATTAATACAATAAATACTTGATCCTTTCATAGCTTATTTTATGGATAACCGACACCTATGCTATGAAAAAAATTTAATTTGTTATTGATATAAGTTAACACCATGAATACCTAACAATATTTACAAGTATTGATGTTATTTAATTAAGATAATTAATATGATCATGTTAATAATTTATAATGAGTCATTCATGATAAATCATTCAATTATTAATAAAAAGAGTTTATACTATACTCCTTTATGTGTGGTTTCTAGTTGAGTAATAAAAAGAGTTTATACTATACTTATTTGAAATACTATTAGTGGATCCTCTAACCTTAGCAATTGTTTTATCTTTATTTAATCATCACATTAATATCACATCTCAAAGTTCTCTTTAACTCTTTGTTATATATATATATATATATATATATATATATATTATTTGTGATTTATATTGTCGACCTCTCTATGAATCGACTTCGATCTTGCCGGGTTATTTATTATTTTGAAACTCCTGTATTTTGAAAAAGACATCAATCATTTAATTGTGTCAATAGTAATTCTATTTACTATATGTATAGGCTAATCTTGTGTTGTAATATCCATATTAATTATTGTATACTATGCTACATATATAAATAGAAAAGTTTAGCATGTAATTGGTTAAACTTCCTATTAGTCTCAACTTGGTATCAGAGCTCCCAACACATTAAAACCGTCTCTTCTTTATCTCCAATGCACTTCATTCATGCTATTATTGCTCCTGCAAACTCAATGTTGTTTTCTTCTTAACCATTGATGCATATGTCACTCTTCTTCTTTGCTTTGATTGGTGACTCTTGTTTCTCCATTACTGTTGTTACTGTTGCCGTCACATATTCTTTTATTACGGTGATTGTCCCTTTCTTTAACATTCAACAAGTTATCTCATTGAAGCTACCAAACACCAATTATATTTATTGGCAAATATAGATGAAGTTGTATCTTTCTGGACAAGATGTTTTTTTAATTTATTGATTGATAATTGTCATATCCCTCTTCTAACATGGATATTATCGATGGCTCATCTCTTTAGGTTAATCCTTTTTTTCTTTATTGGAAAAAATAGGATCAACTTATTCTAAGTGCGTTGCTTTCTTTTATTTTAATGGATGTGGTGCATCTTGTTGTCGATTGTCAAACTTCACACTGTGTTTGGTTTACTCTTGAGCAAGCTTTTTTTTTCTTCATCTAATTCTCTCGTTATATAACTTCATGGTTCTTTTTAAGATTTTTGTCAAGGTGATGATTCAGTCATTATATATTTATAGAAAACAAAGGTTTTCTTTGATAAATTAGCAGCAGTTGGTCATCCTCTTTTGCTTAATGATTTTAATTTTATACATGTTATGTGGACTTCAAAGTAAGTTCAAAGACCTGGTGACCAGTATCTCCACTAAGACTGACCTTTTTTGATATGCATATGTTCACAGTTATCTTCTTACTCATGAGTTTCTTCATTACTCATGTACTTCCAACGCTAGCCCAACTTCCATTAGCTTTTGTTGTACAACAATAGCTCTTTGGTTTGTCTCATAACATCTTCAACTCTTATCGTAGCAGGGGGCAATTTCGTGGTAGATAGTGTAACAACAACAACCAAAACAACAACTATATAGGTTCTTGATAGTGTGGATTTAATGGCTTTCACAACAATAATTAGTAAGAAGACAGTTATATTCATAGCCTCCAACAATGGTCAAATCCATGCTTTTTTCAAACTATCGATATTTATCACCATTTAATATGTCCACATACTCATCAACAAAATAGAATTGTTAAACATCATTATTGATATATTGTCAAAACTAGTCTTACTCTTCTAGTTAAATGTAAGGTACCATTATGATTTTGGAATTTTCTCCAGGTAGAGGTTCTCCTCATTTAAAGACATAATTTTTCAGGTTTGTTACTATTGGTTTCCCTGATTTTGCTATTGGTTCCACTATTTCTACTACTACCAAGTTTGCATCTTTAGCTAGGTTAAACTAGGTTATTGACCTCTCTTTTTATCCTCTGCAATAGCCTTCAGATTTATACTTGCTTCTCGTTTAGTGTTCATTAACATCATATAGTCTTTCATACCAAGCAGCCAAAGACAATGAATCTAGCATATTTAGATTCTTTTATTAGCCATCCTTCTCTGGAAATGTCTCCTCTTGAACATGAACTTCTTGCATTTTTTTATGCTAACAAGTATGAGGCATGACACATTATTATGAAGGCTGAAATTTAGGCATTACGTTCCAACAACACTTGGTTTTTAGTTCCCTTTCATCCTTCAATGAATGTCACTAGTAGTCGTTGGGAGGACAAGATCAAGCATTGTGCAGATGAAAACATTAAGCACTGTAAGACTCAGTTGGTTACTAGAGATTTTACTCAACTATAAGGTATTGACGTCACGAAGAAATGTACATGCATCAACTTCTATATTTTGTTTATCCTACTATTTCCTCCCATATGTGTTGACTACATAAATCTTTATATGATTTAAAACAAGCTCCTCGAGCATGGTACACTCGCCTGAGTTATTATCTTTTATCTATTGGATTTTATTCTTTAAAGGTTGATACCTCTTTATTTATCTTGTATGTGGATACTGGTATATTTTATCCTCTTATTCATTTCGATGTTATTTTGCTTACTAGAAGCAATTCAATCTTTCTTCACCGATTGATATAGTTGCTAAGCTCATAATTCAAACTTCATGATTTAGGAGCTGCCCATTATTTTTCAGGGATTGAGGTTCACCCTTCTAGTATTGGGTACATGCTATGACAAGATATATATATTCTTGACATACTCCATAGAGTAAGTATGTCTTCCTACAAACCAGTATGAACTCTTATTTTTGCCTCAAAGGTTGTTAAGTTGTTTGATGATATGTTGTCTGATCATACATGATTTTATTAAATTATTGGTGCTCTTCAATATTTTATATTTATAAGACTAGATATTTGTTTTGTTGTGAACAAGGTATGTTAGTTTATAGATGCTCCAACAAATGCATATTGGACTGCCGTTAAATGCATTCTGTGTTATCTGAAGGGCACAATTTCTTTTAGCTTACATATCACCTGTAATTATTTCTTTTTCTTTATAAAGTTTTACATATGTTGATTAGGCTGGTAGTGTTGACAATCATAAGTCTATGGGTTACTATCTTGTGTGTTGATGGTACACTAATTTCTTGGAAATTAGGCAAACAACCCACATTTGCTCGATCTTCTATTGAGATTGAATATAATGCTTAGGCTAATAGGACTTTTGAAGTCATATTCGTTTTATTTCTTTCAAGGATCAACTTATAGATGTTCTTACCATGCCACTTCCCATTGCTTCTTCTATTTATTTTCAGTTCAAGCTTTAGGTTGTATTCTTACCCTCAGCCTCAGTGAGCATATTATAGGAAGTGCTAATTTATAGGATATACATTATAGCAATTCTACTTACCATGTGTATAAGCTAATTTTGTGCTAAAATCTTTATGTTAGCTATTGTACATTGTCTTACATATATATGAAAAGTTAACTAACTAAACCTCCTATTATTCTTGACTTAAAATCACCATTAGACTTTTGACTTGGGATTTTTTATTGTTAAGCTTCTCACTGAATAATAATAATAATAAAAATTGCACTAATCATAGCATTTTGATTTATCACACCATCCTTTATATAATAGCAGCTAATGTTTGTTGATGTAAGACGATCCGAAGCTTCCCTGATGTTTGTTTCTCAGATCATTATTCTGCATTTAAATTTTATAAAAGATTAAAAAAAAAATAGTGTTTTATAAACACGTTCAAAATTTAAAACCTGAATGATGTGAGATTTGATTCGGTGCAGGAAGTTTTGTCAAACCATTGAAAAAAAGAAGAAGGAATTTGGCGTTGTAGTAGAAGTGCGAGTCATTATGGAACGATATTAAAAGATTAGCTATGGAATTTGACACTAAAAAATAATTATAATTTGATGCAAGACTCACTCTGAAAATCCCCATTCTAGAACTGAAAATCTGGTGGTCTTAGCTTACACGCCAAATTGTCTGCTTGCTTCGCGCAACGTGCCTTCTACGGAGTTAGTTTTCACAAGACTTGAAATTTCTTGAAGCTTTTCTTTGGTGATACATTAATAAGATCAATTATCTTAAAAAACATAGAAGAAAAGCAGCCTCAAGGAAATAACCAAACTGCATGCCCACAATTATCTTTTATTATATTAAAAAAAAATCACCAATCAAATTATAATTCTATTATGAGCACAATTTATCAAATCAAAGAATTTACAGCAACATTTAGACTAGTTGAAAGGCTTAATTTTCTTAATTTTTTTGCTTATTACTTTCCAGCTTTTTTTTACTCTTCTTTTTCTACTTCAAAAATCAACCATAAAAATATTTTTTCTATTAAAAAATAATATAAAATTATTATTGATGTCTCATTAATTTAATAATTAAAATTTTTAGATTGAGATAATTCCTGATGTTACATAGTTTTATTTAAATAAATGTATAATATTTTTCATTTTACACAATATGACAACATTTTATAAACAATTGAACTTATATTAAACCCTTCTCAATTAAAAAAAAAAAACACCTAAAATTTGGAGGAAAAGTTCTTACTTTGATGGCGTTTGATACTTGAAATTATAATCCATATCATTTGCTTCACAATGGTTTTTCATTTCCGCCATTGTATTTCTTCTGTTTAATAATTAAAATTGATGAACAAAGCCAAACAAAAATATTAAAAAAATAATCCTACTAGCTAGATAATACTAATCAAGGGCAAACACGAAGAAAACTACACGAGCACATATAGACGGCAGATGAAGTCATATATAGGCCAAAGAGTCCAACAATATGCAAAAGTACACATCGTCATTAGAAGCACAATTATAGACCACATTGGCATTGTTTATATATTTGCTGGGCCAACTATATAATTAGAAAATACAATCCCTCGTGAATGATATGGTTTTCCATTTTATTTTTCTGTTAAATTTTACAGCAAAAATAAAATGTAAAACCGTTATAAATACGATCAAAAAACAAAATGCATGGGTAATTAATCCCTAAATAAATTATTGATTTGATTTAATGCGACTGTTAATTAATCTTATAATTCATGCAAAATTTCATCGTTTTTACCAGAGGCATCACATAAAATGCTTAATTAATGGCTTGATGACTTGATGACTCCGCTGAGCATCTTCCCTGGTAATTCCGTGGCAGATGGTCAAATTATGAGGGTAGGGTTGACTCTTGAAAGGCATGTCAGTCTATAATAATAAAACAATTATAGCATATAATTAATTAAATGCATAAATGTCTTCTAGCTAGTTCTAGATGCATAATATGTTGTGGAATTTTATATTCCTTACCTGAATGCTTTGCGGAGAATTGATGGACAAGCTTTTTCTTTTTAGAAATTGATATTGCAGTGAAGTCTTGTAAAGTTGATTTAGTAAAGCAGTTTATTCATTTTGTTCAGCATAATTGAAGTATTAATTGTTAGAGCATATGGCATTGTTACATTTCCGTACAGCACAGTTTTTCCAAAACACAAGTTTTGTTGTAACGTTTTTCTTTTCAAATATTTTTCTGCTGTAACCCTCCCTATTTTTCTCTTTGCATGGACGTGGTTCACTCCGCAAGAAACTCACATCATTTGTTAGGATATAGTATAAATCAATATGAATGATATACTTTTTAAGATTTTTTTTATATCGTGTACATACTTCTAGATACGGTTCACATATGAGTGGCGCACTTTGAAGAGCCAAAGAAACCTGTCAATTTGAAGTGTTTAGCATTTGCATACCTCCATGTAAATTAAAAAAAATACAAGGAATATTATCTTTTTTTAGTTGATTCCATATCACATGATTATTACTAGTTGAGCTACTAGATTACTTGTATACTATTTAAGATTTAAATAAGACACTTTTAATCTTATAAGTTAGATTTCTGATTCACTTTATGTGTTTTTAGGCTAATAGATATTTTGATGCTACGTGCTCGTCTACAAATCTTATTTTTAATAGTTGTACTAAACATGTTGAAGTTAATTATTATTTTGTTTAATATAGAATAATAAAGAAAAAAATCAAATTCAATTTATTTATTTCAAGAACTAACTAGCTGATGTTCTTACTAAATCATCATCATTTTTATGCTTTCTTTGCTCATTTTCAACCCAAACTTCATGTAGAGCTCTTATCCTTTGCTTGAGAGTGCGTGTTATCAAAAGCACTAAATTATAGGATGTATAGTATATACATTATATTTATCTTGTATAGCTTTATAATCTTGATCCTGTGTAGTGTGCTATGTTCTTAATACTGTATGTAGCCCTACTTATATAAATAGAGAGAATGGCTATTACAATGGTTTGCCAAGTTGCTACAAACAAATAAGTAAAAATCACAAGAGAAAATCATGTGAAAAACTTTATATTTCATTTGGTAGTTAAAGCACTTGAAATACTTGGCCTAATCCTTTAGCTACATAGAAAAGGACACATAATAACAGCAAGAAAAAAAATAAATTAACAATATCTAAATGGTGAGGGGAATCACTGTTCCTCCACACCTAAATCACTGTCGATTACAACAGTAATCCACAGTGTTTTTTTTTTTTTTTTTTTTTGCATTTTTTCATTTTTTTTTTCAACTTTCCCTCTTTTTTTTTTTTGTTTTCTCTCTCTTTTTTTTTTTTGTTTTTTCTCTCTTTTTTTTTTTTATAAAATTGCTTTCCTTTTTTTTTTTTTCAACTTTGCTTTTTTTTTTTTCTTTTTTCCATTTAATTTTCTTTTAATTTTTTTTTTATTGATTTTACTTTTTAAATATTGAACTGGTTAAAAATTTTACTTTGTAATTTTTTTTCTTTAAAATACTGTGGATTGCTACGGTATTTTCCCACATAGTTTTTCTATTTTATTTTTTTATTTTTTCAAAATTATATTTGTTGATTTTTTTTTATATTGAGCTGATTAAGAATTTAGTTTTGTAATTTTTTTCTTTAAAACATTGTTGATTGCTATAGTGTTTCTCCGCATGGTTTTTTTTGTTTTTGTTTTTTATGATTTTCTTCAAAATTATCTTTTTTTATTTTATTTTTTTATATTGAGTTGGTTAAAAATTACAGTTACAATATGTGAGGAAAACACCATAACTTTCCTCGCAAATTACTGTGGATTGCTATAGTGTTTTTTCTCATGTGGTTTTTTCTGTTTTGTTATGTTTTTTTTCTAAAATTATCTTTGTCAGTTTTATTTTTTAAATATTAAGCTGGTTAAGAATTGCAATTAAAAATAAATACAAGTTTTTCCTCACAAAACACTATGGATTGATACAATTTTTCCTTACATGGTTTTTTTTCCAGTTTCTTTTGTGTTTTTCTTTTTTGTAATATTTTTTTTTAAAATTATCTTTGTCGATTTTTTTTTAATATTGAGTTGATTAGAATTTAACTTTGTAATAAAACTTAATCATGTGGGGAAAGCACTATAGCTTTCCTCACAAAACATTGTTGAAAATTACTATTAGAAGCCATTACAAATAAGGTTAAATCATGTGGGGGAAGCATTGTAGCTTTCATCACAAAACACCATGAATTGCTACAGTGTTTCTAACATGATTTTTTCTCCTTTTTTTTGTGTTTTCTTTTAATATATATTTTTTAAAAAATTATCTTTGTCGATTTAATTTTTTTAATATTGAGCTGATTAAGAATTTAGCTTTATAATTTTTTTTTTCTTTAAAACACCATGAATTATTGTAGTGTTTTTCCATATGATTTTTTTTTTCCAAAATTATCTTTGTCTATTTTTTAAAAATATTAAGTTGGTTAAGAATTATAATTACAATAAAGCTAAATCATATAAGGAAAGCATTGTAGTTTTTCTCATAAAACACTAAGGATTGCTACAGTATTTCTATAAATGGTTTTTTATTTTATTTTATTTTATTGGGGAAAGCACTATAATTTTCCTCACAAAATATTATCAATTGCTACAACGTTTTTTCTTATAGGTTTTTTTCCTTCCAAAATTATCTTTGTTGGTTTTTTTTAATATTAAGTTGGTAGAAAATTTAGCTTTGTAATTTTTTTTGCTTTTTATTAACAGAAAAGCTAAATCATGTGGTAAAAGCAATATATCTTTTCTCCAAAAACATTGTGAATTGTTACAAATCATTTGATTCAGTCTCTAAGTTTTGATCACCAACACAACTTTTTTTCCCGCTATGAAATATTAGCCTCATCATATCTTTAGTTTCTATTATTTATCTAGCGCTGATTTACAATTATAATACTATTAAATATATTTATTTTATAAGCCTGCGGTAACGCGTGGGCATGCATCTCGTTAGATCAATAGAAGAGTGGATGCATGATTGACCAAAAGCCTCCAATTTACTTTCTAAAAAATAGTATAAATCATGCTAAATGAACGGTTTATTGTAAGCATAATAAAAAAAATAAAAAACAATTCTTCAAAATTAATATAATATTTTCATTTTTTTGTGATAAAAATTTATTGGCCGCAAACCCTTGTATAACTAGCTACTATGATTTTATTTACATAGACTTTCCTAGATGAGAAAACCAATTAGAAACACCTCATTTGATTTTGAAAAAAAAAAATATTAAACAATTCAACCGTTTGAAGAAGAATGCCAACATTGATTTGGAGGAACATAAAATCTGTATTTAGTCACATTTGGAGTTGGGTTTTCAATTATGATGGAATTTAATACTTATTTGGCTTGAAATCATAGTCCACAATCTTTGCTTTCATCAACTTGGAAATTCGCATTTGGTCCTGTATGAATTTATTAGTAAACTATTCTAGAAATATGGCTACTTTTGACCCTTTACCCTACTTCCTAGGTTTCATTTACCCGCCACCATATTTCTCTATTCATTAACATGTTAAATCACAATTTCTTTTTAAGTGGCTAACGAAGAAAGCATTTACAAAATCTTGACACAAATAATCCATGGTGTAGTTTGTTATACCAAGAATTGACCAAGAAATCAAGAATCCATCAATATGGGCTTAGGTTCAGATAAAACTATATCGTTTCATCAGCATTGAAATACACAACATAATTACGGAATAAACTGTTTCTTGATCGTTAATGTTGATTTTCTGTATTAATTAATTGCTGGATGAATCCGCTGAGTAAATTCCTATTTAATATTGTAATAGCAGATGGTCAAATCTTGAGACCAGGGATGATCCTGGTAGCATGTCGTTCTAGAAAAGCACGCTAAAGCAATTAATTGAGATCATGGATGATCCTGTTAAGGCTTCCGTGTCGTTCTGGAAAAGCTCACCAAAGCAATTAAATGAGATCATTGATGATCCTGTTAACGCTTACATGTCGTTCTAGAAGCACACTAAAGCATTTACATGCTGTTTAAGGTTTTGGTGTAATTCGTGTTTTATGATTTTTTTTAAATTAAATTTTTTATATTTTTAGATTATTTTTATATGTTAATATTAAAAATAAAAAAATATTATTTAATATATTTCCGAGCATCTAGATTTATTAGCACGCTTTTTCAAAATGATGCTAAAACTTTAAGGTATCTTTTTTTATGGATAAAATTTGAATTAAATTATATAAAAAAACCGTTCTAACACACTATTATTTTATATTTACTTTTATTAGTTTAATTTGATAAAATAAGAATGATAAGATTTTAATTTATCTCTTGGTAAATTAAAACTTAAATAATATATTAAAAAAATCTCAATCCAAAAGCTATTATGGAATGTGTTGTAGTTTAGAAGAGATTGTATTTTTCTTGTTTAGAGTTATATTACACAATGCGCTACAAAGTAACTATTGTATTCTTCCCTACTCATATAAATATCAGAGATGATTATTGCATTACACAAGCCTCCTAAATGAATCATAAACCTTGTTTCAACTTGGTATCAGAGCTTGAAACATTTAGAATAGATTCAAGGCTTCCTTCCCCTCTGCAGAACAGATTCAAGGCTGCCTCCCATGCAAAACAAATTCTTCCCAATCTTTTTTCTCTTAACTGATCTTTGCTATTACAGGTTTTTGGTGCAGTATTTGCTACTGCATTGTTGTGTCCTCAACAGTCTCTTCTTCCTCATGATATTCTCTTTTTCAGGTAGCATCTTCATCTGGTAAAGCCATCTCCTGCTGCAGTATTCCAGCTTACCGCACTCAGCAGGCTTTGCTGCCGTTTATTTCTCCAGCAACAATTTTTTAATTTATCTAGCCTCTCTTTATGGATGCTTTTACTATTGTCACAACCATGAACAATGACAACTCTTCCTCTCCTACTTTTTACTTGAATGCATTTGTCTCTGCAAACAATGCAGCCATGACTGCTGCAACAGTTTCTACCACAAAATCAGTCATCATCCCACTTTCTAACACACAACAAGTAATCAACATTAAGCTTACCAACACCAATTATCTGTTTTGGCACATGCAGATGAAGCCATATCTAATTGGTCAAGGTGTCTTCTTTTTTGTCGTTGGCTCGATGGTATGTCCTTCTCCATACAATGATTTTTCTACCACTGAAACAACCAACGGTTATGGTTTTTCCCGATACTTTTGTGCATGGAAACAACAAGATCAACTCATTCTCAGTGCCCTCCTCTCTTCTCTGTCCATAGACATGCTCCATCTTATGATAGATTGCCCAACATCTACAAGTGTATGGAGCACACTAGAACATGTTCTTACATCTCCATCAAACTCTTGAATCATGCAATTACTTGGCTATCTTTAGGATCTTCACCAAGGTGATGATTTTGTCACCACCTATTTACAGAAAGCTAAAGGGTTCTTTGATGAACTCGCTATCGTAGGTCGCCCTCTTTCTCTCACGAACTTCAATTTATATGTTTTTTAAGGTCTTTGCAGTGACTTTCGTGATCTTGTTACAAGTTTTTCAACAAAAGCTAACCCTCTACTATATTCTGAACTCCATAGCCACCTATCCACTCATGAATTTTTACATCGGAGCTCTCTTCAATTTCGTTCTATGACTGTACCACTGCTGCCAACACCTACATAACCCCTTTCTGCCCTTACTGCCTAGGGGCCTTTTTCATGGTTTAATGGCACTAGTTCTTCCCTCTCTGCCCAAGATAATGGCTTGTGTAACATGCACCTCTCCTCTACCCAATATAGTGGCAATAGTTTAAGATGAGGAAACAATGGGCATAACTAGCAGTAGCACCCTAGAAACTAGCAGCATCACCTCCAAACTGGCTGCAAAATAGATCCAACGCTAGTCAGTGAGGGTGTCAGCTGAAGTGTCAGCTTTGCAACATGTTTGGTCATTTCGCACAACAGTGCTCATAATTTGTGCACCATAGGAATCAAACATTAGTTAATCTCTCTTTCAGTTACGCTGCAGCAGTAGTAAATTTTGTCACTTGGTTTCCTGACACCGGCGCAAATCAGCATGTTACTCCAGATATTGCCGGTATGACACATGCATAACCCTATCTTGGTAATGATTAATTACATGTTGGTGATGGTAAGAGACTTGTCATATATAATACAACCCATAATATCTTACTTACCCCTAAATTAGTCTTTACTTTGTCTAATATATTACATGTGCTGCAAATTAAGAAACGACTCTAATCTATTCAACAATTCTTCCATGAAAATTGTGTTAAGGATATATTCCATGTTAAGGATCTTATAACCAAGGCATTTCTAATTTCCAATCAGAGTAAAGATGGCCTCTATGTCATTTCAGAGTCTTTTGCCATGTTTTTGCCTCAATCTTTTTTGTGTGCTAGCTTATCCACTTCTACTGATGTTTGGCATCGTTGACTTGGTCATCCTGTTGGTATTCATCATCGCATAATATGTCCACACATGCATGAATAGAATGGTACTGTTGAGCGTCATCACCGTTATATCGTTGAAATTGGTCTTACATTACTTGGGCATTGTAAAGCACCTTTAAAATTCTAGAATTATGCGTTTGAAACCTTGATTTATCTTATTAATCATATGTCGACATTGGTCTTTTGAAACAAATCTCTACTTGAATGACTGTTTCATTAAACACCTGAATATAGTTTTTTACGTACTTTTGGATGTCTTTGTTTTTCTTTTCTTCGTCCATATAATATTCACAAGTTAGATTTTCATTATACTCCATGTGTGTTTATAGGGCATAGCTCATGTCATCTAGGCTATTGATGTCTCAACTTGTCTTTTGATTGTGTCTACATCTCCAGTTATGTTCGTTTTTATGAACAATTTTTCCCTTTCTTGAAACTGCACATGTTTCTGTCATCTCTAACTCTAATCCACAGCCGGCCTCTCCCTCCCATCTTTCTGCCTTAACACACTTTTCATCAATTAAAACACCCAACAGCCTTGTCTAAACAAGTCCTCGTACCACCAATTACCACTATGTCTTGTCGCACGTGTGCGGCGTCGCGACGATCGTCCACCCTCAAAGAAAAGAAAATGTAATGGTTTATTTGACAAATATAGAGAGACAAGGAATTCTTGTCTCTTATTTGTAAAATATAGACTAGGAGTTGCCACCTTGTATTCTAGTCACTACGAACCCTAACTGGTCTTAGAGATCAGGTACGGAGACTAGCTGCATAAAGGGAAGGTATTAGCACCCCAATTACGCCCTACTTAAGGTAAGCTGCATTGTTTTGTTGTCTAATAAAATCTAAAGTCTTGTTTGTGGTTTCTAATTATCAATTTGTTTATAGTTCAAGAAAAGTCCTCCTCTGTAAGGATATCCTTATCTTATTAGGTAAAAACCTAACTATTCTATGTCATAAAAAAGAAAATACCTTTTTAATAAAGGGAATACGTTTTACATATAAATTTGTAATCTTTGATATTAAAACAAAACAAAATAATATTTTTGAAATTTTGGCCAATGTTCCCTTGACTTTAATAAACTAGTTATTAAAGCCAAAATGCATGCTAAAACATTGTTTTTTTTTTTTTTGGTGTATGAAAAACACAATATGATTTTTTAGCTTTGAGACACTTGGCCATATGCACAAAAACATTTCTTCTTTTTTGTTAATTTTTTTTGTATTTTGAAAGTTTTAACGAAAACTACGTATTTTAATATTGAATTTGTATTTTTCTGACGTAAAATATAGATTGATATTAAGAAAAAAAAAGGCATAAATCAAAACGTGGGAAAATCACAAATATTAAAAAAATATTTTGTCTTTTAATTTTTTTCTGAAATGGGCCAGACCCGGCCCAAATGCATGGGCTAGGCCTAACCTGGCCCAACTATGTGGGCTAGGCTCATCCCAGCCCGTGTGAATAGTGCCCTCCACTGCTCACAAGCTACGTGAATAGTGGAGGCATGACAGGGACAAATCAGGAGAAAAAGAAAAGGAGAAAGGTTGACCTCCTGTGGCTGCTGTCGTTGGCGAAGCTGCTAGGGGCGACAGGCAGCGGTTCTGGTGATGGCACTAGCGGTTCACGGTGGTGGCAGCGGCTCTATTTTTTTCTTTCTCTTCTCTGTTTTTTTTTTGTTTGGTCTTCCCACTCTTTTCTTCTCTCTCTCTTCTCTTCTCCTTCTTTCTCTCAACTCTCTCCATTCCTCTGTTTTCTTTTTTTCCTTCCATCCCCTGTTTTTGTCTTATCTTTCTCTCTTCTTCCTTTTTTTTTTTGTTCTTTGTTTCCTTTTTTCTTCTCATTTTCCCCTCTCTTGTTGTGCCCCTTTTTTTATTCTGCCCCATAGTTTTTATAGGCAAAACAGGGGAGGGATGCGGCTGGGGCGGCCACTTTGTTGCCGCCCTAAAAACTGCTCGAGGAACACATCTCCTTCCTTTTCTCCAACACGTGGAAAGCTTCGGGCAAATGGGGGTGGTGTCGGCGTCTTTTTGATGAGAGAGATGGCGGTGACAGAGAAAGAAAAATCTTCTTCTTCCCATGCTTCGCGCGTCTAGGGGAAGAAGAAGACCCACAGTGCCTTCAAAATGACATCGTTTTGGGTTTTTTTTTTAATGAATATTGTATGAAACGATGTTGTTTTAGACAAACTTATGTTAAAATACAAATCAATTCTCAATTTGTGATTTTTTCAATCAAGTTCTAAATTGTAATTTTGATTTAAATATAAATGGAATTGCATCTCTGCCAAAAATCAAACAGCGACCCTGAAGTTGGCTACCTTTTTCATTTTGGTCGTTGGTCTTGAATTTATACAATTTGACCCTCAATTGAGCAATAAACATCTAATTTTTTTAATTTAGCCCCTGATTTGATTTAATTACAACCCCTATATTTACATGTCTTTTTCATTTTGGTCCTTGGTTTCGGATTTCTTCATTTAAGTCCCTAATTGGCCATCAAACTTCAATATTTATATAATTAAGTCCCTAATTTGACCAAATTAACTTTCAAAAATCATAATTTGACCCCAGAACTTTAATTTATTCCAATTAAAGCCCAAATTGACTTCAAAATCAATTTTTCTTGCAATAAAAACCTTCATAAATTCAGTTAAACCTTCAATAAAATTTAATTGAGTCTATAAACATCTGATTTTTGACTTTTCTTCCTTAAATTGATTTTTCTTAATCAATAAGGCTCTCATCAGTCAACAAAATATTATCAAATTTTAATCTTTTTATTTTTTAACCTCCTCAACCAATTTTTGATCATTTTTAGGGTGCTCTAGCATCGTCTTCTCACTGCTATTATTTTTTGATAATATTTTTGATTTGTTTTTGTATTTTTGTATTTATTCTTTTCTTTTCAATTTTTTTTTTCTTTTTTGTGCGGGGACCCAAAAATGGGTTATGACTTGTCTATTGATCATTTTACAAGTTCAGGTTCTGCAGTTCTGGACAACACAACCACTGGGTCTGTTGTGCCTTCTGTTGTGCCCTCTGGTGAGCAATCTTGCTCACCGTCTAGGCCCTCATCTTCCTCACAGTGTCCTGTTTTGTCTCCACCAACTTTAGATATGTGTGTTGATCTTTCCAGCTACTCCCTCCCACAACAGCCCATGCCAGTCAAGTCTGTTGCCCAGTGGTTTCTCAACAGGAAGGTATCGATTACTCCAAAACCTTTATTCATGTTGTTAAACCGACTACTAGTTGGCTCTTCCTTGTCATTGTTTTATCTAACCATTGGCAGATTCGTCAGCTTGATGTACATAATTCCTTCCTCAATGGTTCCCTTCAAATGGTTGTTTATATGCAACAGTCTACAGGTTTTGTTAACGCCGCTCTGCCCACTTATGTCCTTCACCTTCACAAGTCCTTCTATGGTTTAAAACAAGCTTCACGAGCTTGGTACATAAGACTGAGTGACTTTCTTCTATCAATTGGCTTTCGCGCTTCTAAGGTTGATATCCTTTTATTTATTTTGACTATGAATCATGATATCTGATATCTGCTTGTCTATATGGATGACATTCTGCTCACTTGTAATAATTCTACTATGCTTTGCCGCTTTATTAGTTTGCTGAGTTATAAATTTAAACTCTAGAATTTGGGTCATGCTTATTATTTTTTGGGAATTGAGATCACTCCCACCAACATGGAGCTCATGCTTAGTCAACACAAATATGCTCTTGATTTTCTTAGTTAGGCTGGTATGTCATCTTGCAAGGCTGTTGATACACCGACTTTTGTTTCAAAGGTTGGTCTACAGCCTAGTGGTTTATACTTAGATCTCACTTGTTATTAGCAATTTGTAGGTTCTCTTCAGTATCTCATATTTACTAGACTAGACATCTGCTATGCTATCAACAAAGTTTGTCAATTTATGCATGCTCCTATTGAGAGCCATTGGGCTGCTGTTAAACATATTTTACGATACTTGAAAGGTACATCCTCTTTTGGCCTTCACTTAAACATATTTTACGGTACTTGAAAGGTACATCCTCTTTTGGCCTTCACCTTACCCGAGGCTCTTTTTTATCATTGCATGGTTTTACTGATGCTGACTGGGTAGGGAGTATTAATGATAAAAAATCTACTGATGACTACATCATCTTTCTTGATACTACTCCCATCTCATGGAAATCTGGTAAGCAACGCAATGTTGCTCGCTCCTCTACTGAAGCAGAATATAAGGTCTTAGCTAATGGTACTGCTAAGGTTCTTTGGCTCAATTATATGCTTTTAGATTTATGCTTCTCTTCTAGTTCTGTTACCACCATTTGGTGCGACAATTTAAGTGCTACTTATTTGTCTACTACATTACGCAAGCCTCCTAAATTAATCATAAGAGATGGCTACTACATTACGCAAGCCTCCTAAATTAATCATAAACCTTATTTCAACTAAAGCTTTATTAAATAAACTTTGGTAAGTTGGGTATGAAAAAAAAATAAAAATCATAAACAAGGAGTTTGAACTATATAAAAGGCATTAATAAGCTTATGGTATGGTGGTATCGAGCTCTTTACATTTTATGAATACTGAAGTTTTTTTTTTTTTTCAATAAATTGATGTTAAAAAGAGAGAAATCAAAGTAATTACTAAGCTAAAATTCAATTCTTATTTTCTTT
>JAAWWB010000898.1:0-25005 GCA_018804465.1 Populus tomentosa | reverse complement strand
CTCGAATAATCTATAAAATTGGTGTGCTTTTTAAATTTTACCCCACTATTTTTTTTATCTTTTAAATTTGATCTATGTTTTTTTATTACTATTTTGTTTTTTTTTTACTCATTTTTTAAATTGATTTTTTTTATTTCACCGTCTTTTGTTTTGATTCCTATCAAATTTAATCTTTATTATTTTGATCGTTAAAAAACAACCCTTTAATTTGTTGGTTTTTTTAGATCTAAGGTGTTTAAAAATCAGATTGTGATGGGATTTAAGGTGCTCACAAGTAAAATTGGGTTTGGTTATGAAACCTCTAAGGTCAAAACAAAATCCAGTCTTAGGGGTCATGACTAGATCCAAGCCATCCTAGTAATTGGGTTGGGTTAGGTCTTTAGTAACTGAAAGTAAGGCCAATACTAGGTTTGAGGCACCATGGTGGTTAGGTCAAGACAGGTGTTGGATGCTTGAGGGTCAGGTCGAGACCTAGTCCAAGGTGCTCCAGATATACAATCAAGACCAGATCCTAGCCATCTTAGATGGTTAGGCGAGGAATAGATCCCAAGAACTTGAGGGTCGGGTTTAAACCATGTTTGGTGTACCCGATGGTTGGACTGGGACCTAATCTTGAAAGTTCAACAGTCAAGTCAAGATGTTGGAAGGGTCAAGCTATGACTGACCTAAGGTGCAAAAGATCAAGTCAAGACTGGTTCCGAATATACCTAACAACTTTAGATAACAAGTTTTTTATTCTTAACAAACAAAAACAAAGAAAAAAAATAGAAAACAATACGAAACATCTCTAAATTATTTGCTTGTTTATTATTTATTATCAACAATTTTGTTTCACATATTGGTAAAAAAAAAAAAATTAGAATCAACGAAAAGGTTTCAGAAAAATACCATACTTTTATATTTTTATGATTAAAATTATTATTTTCCTCTCACATTTTTTTTTTTTTTATCAAAATGGAGTTGGTCTTTGACCTAAAAATTCAAAATTGACCTTTTTTAACTATATCTTTTAGTTCAAATCTAATTCTTTTACAGATTTCTATAGATTTCTTTTCCCAGCATAGAAGAGTGGTAATGTTGTTTACAAATATAATTTTATATTTTTAAATCAAATCAAAAGAGTCTCGTGACCTTTAAAATGTAAACGTGATAGACAATAACAATGTATTAATTGGGTGAGATGATATAAAGAATGGATAAAATTTAAGGTTTTTAAGCTTTAAAATTACAACCCTAATGCCGTAAAGAAAAAGAGAAAATCTCTAATATTTTATATAAAAAAAAATCTAAATAATAATCTTTAATCCTATAAAATAGCCTACAAGGTTGTATTTCTAAATAAAAAAATATCTAAATAAAACAAGAAAAATAAAGAAAATCCTTAAAAGTAAATTATGTGCTTTATTTGAAGCTCTTACCAATCTCCTATGACTATGAAATTGTAAACCTCTCCATAATAAGGCTTTATAAACTTTTATTAAAATTTCAGCTCAATCTAATGGTCGGATAAAAAATTATATTTGTTTTATTAGATTACATATTGAACTCTTCTAAAACTCTTTAAAACTTAGAAAATCTTAACAATTAAGAAAATAATACAATAAAAATAATTATATCAAAAATAATGAAGAAATCACCTCCACGTTATTCCCTTTTTCTTAAGAAAAACTCACTCTCAAGTTAATTATCAGAAATTAAACTCGACTATGCCAAAGAAATAGATACATCGAATGTATAATTATCACCAATTTATGCTCAATGTAGCTTGCTCCAAATATCTTAAATTCAATTTCAGCAAAGATATATTCATATAAAATTTTATAATCTAGACAAGACTTCTCGAGACCTAAAAGTCAAGGTCAAATAATGCATCTTTTGATATGATACAAACTTTAGTTAATGTATCTAGTCATTCCTAACAGTAAAGTCTTAACCACCACTCAAAAGATTAACCCAACATCCACTACACCATTAAACAGTTTTACCGACGGATTCATTCCGTCGGTGTAAGGCACACAATTTGTCGATAATATTTTTACCGATGAGATCCATTTGTCAGAATATTAATCATCGGTAATTTCCCGTTCCATCGCTAATTCTGTCGAAAATAAAAAACCAAACACCGATGGTCTTACAAACTGGGAAGCGCGTCAAAAAAAAATTCTCGTGAGAACTTTATCGACATAATTATTTTGTCTGTATTTTCGACGGTAATCACCGACGGACTAGCCGTCGATGATTGTGGCATAGACAATAAATATTTCAGAACTCTCTGTCAAATAATGACGGATATATTCCGTCAGTAATAGCAACGGTAAACACCGACAAAATATATCCGTTGGTGATTGTGGCAGGGACTATAATTTTTTTGCAACTCGTGGTAAAATACTGACAGTCTGGTTTCGTTTATAAAACTATCGGTATTGATTTAAAATATTTTTTTAAAAAATTATATGTTAATTTTAATATATATTTTTTTTGGTGTGAAGGCTGGTGGCTCGGCAATCAGGCCCAAAAATCCATCATAACCCCAAGTATGAACCCGGTACAACATGAAGCTTTTAATCTGGCACGTAAGAACCTCTGCGATTAAATTCTTATCAACAAAAAATTTCGAGAAAGATTGTCAAAAAGCATACAAAACGAGCAATAAAAACCATATTCAACTCTGCACTCATTAAGGCCTTTAGATTTAAGCATTTAATCAGCCCTACTATTAGGTATATTTATGTTTTAAAAATATTTTTTTAAAAAATTAAGTTTTTTAATTTTTTATTTTAAATTAATATTTTTTGATATTTTCATATTATTTTGATGTGTTAATATTAAAATAATTTTACAAAAATTAAAAAAATATATTATTTTTATGTATTTTTAAATGAATAACACTTTAAAAAACAATCACAACCACACTCTCAAATATTATTTTAAGCCAACTCTTTACTAAGAAAATTTGATCTTAATGGGGCAAAGGTTAAAAAATGTTGTACAAAAAATTTGTGAAGAGCTTAGATTGAAAAATCAAGGGAGAACTAATTAATAAAGTGGATTCACGTGCTATTATTATAAGAAAAGGTTGACTCACATGCTACCAAAAACATTCTAAGTTTGACACCACACTTGAATAAAAGAAAGAAGTAGATGGCTTTTTAAGGAGACATACCTTTCATCAAACGAAACTTCGTGATACAGAATAAGGTTGAAGCATTTCCGCTATCGTATTGTATTGTTTATATGTGTGTGTATTTTAAAATATTAATTCAATAAGTTTAATTTTAATTCAAATTCAAAATAAACTAATTTAAAATTATACAATTCTAATTTCAAACACAAATAAAAAAATAAATAAGAGTTAAACAAACATAGCCTGATCAACTTGACAGGTCCAAAACCGACCTAAATAATTAGTAAAAATATAATTTGATTAAAAAAATTTTTAAAATAATATATTTTTTTCAAAAAATATTAAGACGACAACATATTCGATTGATCAGGTTAATCTTTTAAATCTATGACTTAGATTATGAGACTATTATAACTCCAAATAAAGTAAATCAAAACAAATTATAAAACTGAATTCTTAATAACTTTATTAGTTGAATGATGAAATCAAGAAAAATTCAATCTAAAAAAAAAGATAATAAAATGATCTTTCAGAATAAAATTATGAAAATTTCATTAATAATCTCGCAAGGCCTTTCAAAGCATCCATTGACCTAAAAATTTACCTTGGGATATAACTATATGTTAGGAGATTTCTTGTAAAATTTCAGCCTGATCTAATAGTCAGATTGAAAAATATAATTAATAACATAAATCTGGACAATAATGTTTTTTTATAAAGCATTATTTGGTTAGACCAGAACAAAACCAAATCGTTTCATCAGGAATTTGAGTAAAATTTCCAGAACTAACCAAGATTCTGAGCAAGATAAAATCTCTTCCAGTTTGTTTTGTTTTTTAAATTGAAACGTGATATACCAATTATTAGGTGGAACATAATAAAATTGACAACCTTACCCAAAAATAGAGGGAAAATTATAAGGGGTTGCTTAGAAACAAAATAACACTTTTATTTTCTAGATATATGAAGTTTTTTTTTAAAAATAAATTTCTTATTTAAATACAATATTTTTTTATTTAAAAATAATCTTTCAGTTTTTTGAATTTATATTGAGTTTGAAAAATATATTTTAGAACCTCTTTACACTTTTCTTTACAAATTTTTTATTTTTTTATTGTTTTTCGAATGAAAGAAACCCAATTTTTTTTTTCTTTTATATGCAAGTATTTTTTTAACAATGTATGTAATTAATTTTTTTATTTTTCATATTTACTTAATGTTATAAATTTAATTTTTATTATAAAATATAATTTAAAGATTTTCTTTCTTTGAGTTAACAATATAACTTAATTTTTAATATGCATGAAATAAAATCAAGATTTTATAGTTAGATTATTAAAAATAAAATATAATATTAAACTTATTATTATAAATTATGGTTTTAATTTTTATGATAAAATAGTTTTAATTTTAATTTATTTTTTATATAAAGAATTATCTTGGTTTTAAAAAATGAGTACATTTCTAATTTTTCATTAAGAAATAGAAATAAAAAATAATATATATATATATATATATATATATATATATATATATATATATATATATTATCATTAAACACACCCTGATAATCGCAAAGGTCCCCTCTCTCTCTTAACTTTCTTTGGTACGTAACTACTATTGATTTCTAATAATAATAAAACAAAATAAAAATAAAAATGGATGGGTTTGTCAGGATTAGATCATGCAAGTACTAGTGCTGAATGTTGCCACGTTCTTAGGCTCTTTATCACTCTAATATTTATCGGTTATTTTTAAAGTTTTTTTTATTTTATTTTTTAAAATTAATTTTTGATATAAAAACGATATAAAAAATATATTAATTTAAATAAAAAATAATTTAATTTTTAAATACTCTTTAAATAAAAAAACAAACATACTTTTTCGTGTCATGGCGGCTTTATCTTTTTACAAATCAGAGATGGATGTGAGCTCAGTCTATTCAACATGTCGTTGTTTCATCTTTGCTTCTGTTGGATGGTCTTCTTCATACCTTAAATATCCTATCCATGATAACCTTATCCACTCTTTAAAAACACTGTACTGTCAACTATACCCTTGCCATTGCCGAATATTGGATCAGAATTTATTGCAAAACAAATGGAAAATTGATCACATGCATTGCCTTTTTTTTAAAAAAAATATATATATATATATATTTCTTGTCTAGAATTGTCAAATGTGTACGTACCATAAGAACTTTCTTATTATTTCAGAGGAGACGTTCAAGAATGCCAAGCCACCTACTATATCCTAAAGTCCATCAATGATAGGGCAATTGAATCCGACAAGATGACACTCCCAGGAATCTAAGAAATTTCTTCTCTCCCTCGTTTTATGGATAGCAATCTTAACTGTTTTTTTCACGTAGCCAACCACTGTGCTTGTCGTTAGCGTTCTTTGAGGTTTCTGTCTATAAATGGCTACAACACTCCACTCTGTTTCCCACTGTGGATTGAGGCACTGTGAGAGTTTTGGTGGTTTCTTATTCAATTTCTATTAAAGATCAAAGAAACCCAGAAATGGATGACCGTGATGACGACGACGATGCATATGCAAAGCTTGTAAGGAGAATGAACTCTCCAAGGTATTTCATATCTCTCCCATCTGTTCACTGGTCGGAGAAATTATAGTGTTTTGTTTTATTACATGACCCTAGCTATGTGGTTGCAGAGTTGTGATTGAAAATGATGCTTGTGAGCATGCCACAGTCATTCAGGTAAATTACCTTGAACTTTAAAAAATGTAAGAATGTTATCTTTCTTGTTTTTTGTTATCCACTAGTTTCTTATCCATAGTCTTTATTTTTATTTTGTTCTTTGTTTAGGTGGATACTGTCTACAGGCAAGGTACTCTACTTGAAGTTGTTCAAGTTCTCACAGACCTAAACCTTGTAATAACAAAAGCATACATGTCTTCTGATGGAGGGTGGTTCATGAATGGTACGGTTAATTGAAAACTCTTCTCAAATAAATGATACTCTCTTTCTTCCTTCAATTTGACTGTTGAGTTCGATTTTCAGTGTTTCATGTGACTGATGATGGTGGAAACAAAATTAGAGATGAAGGCATCCTCAATTGCATAGAGAAGGTATTCAATTTCTCGCTTATTCTCTCTGTTATATGAAAATCTTTTCTTTATAACTGTTTTGCTTGATTTTGCAGGCTCTTGAGACTGATGCTTATATGGTTAAATCAATGGGGAAGATGCTTCTTTCTAAAGAGCATACTTTAATTGAACTGACCGGCACTGACCGGCCTGGTTTGCTGTCAGAAGTATGTGCAGTGCTGACTGACCTGAGTTGCAATGTCGTCAATGCGGAGGTTTGGGCACACAATGCTAGAGCAGCAGCAGTCATACACATTACAGACCAGTCAACTGGAACTGCAATTGAAGACCCGGGGCAGCTTTCCCTGATAAAGGAACTTCTTTATAATGTCCTAAAGGGTCTAGGCGATTATAGGACGCCAACAGTGTCCATTTCTTCTCCTGGGGAAATACATATAGGGAGAAGGTTGCACCAGATGATGTTTGCTGCCAGGGATTTTGAAAGGCCTGTCAGTGTGGATGACATTAGGGTGAGGCCATACGTAACAGTATCTGACTGTCCCGATAGAAACTACACTGTTGTTACAGCGAGGTCCGTCGACCGGCCAAAGCTATTGTTCGACACCGTGTGCACTCTAACTGACATGCAATATCTGGTGTTCCATGGCACAGTCATTACTGACAGCGACGAAGCTTATCAGGTATTTATAGACATGATCCATTTCAGTGGAGTTCCTAATTATATATGACCTAAGAAGCACCGTTTTTCATTTGTTCAAAATGCTGAAGACAGTTGATATGATTGCAGGAATACTATATCAGGCATTCCGATGGACTCCCTATGAGCTCAGAAGCTGAGCGACAACGTGTCATGGAGTGTATTCAGGCAGCCATTGAAAGGCGAGCATCAGAGGTATAGCTGCACCTCTTTTTGAGATTTATATTTTCTTTTCGCAGTTCATACAGCACATTTTCACAGGCTGCTCGCCCTCTTGCAGGGACTACAACTTGAGCTGTTCACAGATGATCATTTTGGACTTCTCTCAGACATTACAAGGATACTTCGTGAGAACGGTTTATGCCCCAAAAGGGCAAAACTTTCGACAAAGAATGGGAAAGCAAGACATAATTTTATTGTCACAGATGTGTCTGGCAACCCTGTTGAGCCTAAAACTATCTATTTGATCCGGCAGCAAATGGGACAAACCGTGATACAGGTGAAAGGGAATCTAAGTATGTCTCCGAAATTTCCCCAGGAGACATCAAGAAGTTTCCTTTTTGGAAGCCTTTTCAAATGCCCTAGTTTCCAAAATTCTAGACTCATCAAATCCCTTTCATGATACGCGTTTGCAGACATTGCAAAATCGACAGAAGAAGTTGTTCCTTGAAGGACTCCATTTCCGTGGGACCATAAGTGACTTTAAGCACATGCATACATCAAAACGAACTTCAAAGCTAATTGTTAGTTTACATGGCTTGTGTACAGCTATTGTACAGATTGCATTGGGTTTGTAATAGTGATAGAATGATTGTACAGATGAAGATCATCAATGAAAAGAGGCAAATATGTTTTAGCAATGATTTCTTTTCGCACAGCATAGGCTCAATTTTCTACAAACTGTTTCTCTCAAGCTGCACCCAGGATAGTGCTCTGTTGCAGTGATACCATGTTCATGGTATTGAGTAACCTCAACACCATATTGAACAAACTTCCATATCATATCCATCAATTCCTACTTTTAAGCTCCAAAGCAATTTAAAAATAGGATAAAGCAGGGCCCCTGCAGGTGTTAACGAGGAAATTCCCGCAGAGCAACCGACGCTGACACAATCGACACTAGAAAGGTAAACTGGATTTTTCAACTAAAACTTGATCACTATACAAGTTAAGAAATCCCTAAACTGTCATGATCTATGTCTGCAAATCTCATGGGACATCACCATGCTTCCTAATCCAACATCTCTCAAGAAAAGGAATCTTGCAATATCAAGAGGAAAAGTACCGAGGCATAAATGATGCACAAGGTGATTACCTGGTGGAACGCAAATAAACTGTTCTAGAACTGAAGTGAACTATTAGCGTTCCAAAAGCCCTTTAGAATTTCATAATGCATACAAAACGAGCAATAAAAACCATATCCAACCTGCACAAAATACTGTCTAAAGATATAAACAGTCGCCTTCCACTACAAACCATCCATGTCAAATTCAACTCTTAATTAGAAGGGTATCCAGACAAGTCCCTCAGTACTCATTAAGTTTAATTACAACACAGAATTACCGATGGACTGTAAAATTTAATAAATATTTAATTATTTATTGGTAATTTTATTGATAAAAACCCCAAAATAAAATATGAGAATCTCTAATTTCATTTGCCAACAGTGTTTTATTCTTCTTGTTTACTTCTTCTCTCTTCCCCCCTTTCTCTCTTCGTCTTCTTCCTCTCTTCTCTCTCTGTCTTCCCTCTCATTCTCTTCACCTCTCACTCCATCCTCAATGCCAGACAAGTCTTCATCCTCCAAGCCTCCGCGCCAAGCAAGCCTCTTGCCCTTCCTTTTTTTTTTTTTTTTGCCAATGTTTGTTGAGAGAGTCTGGGTACTTGAATGTTGGTTATTTGCTTCTGTTTATTTGAATAATGTTTTTTATGAATAAATTATGTGTTTTACTATAGGAAAGTACAGAACTATCCCCATTATAATGAGGTCCTTGAATGGTGATTATTTGCTTCTGTTTATTTGAATATTTTTTTTAATGAATAAATTATGTGTTATACTATTAAACTTAGGAAAGAATAGGAAAACCCCCTTTATAATTAGGTGATTGATCGCTAAAAAAGTGAAAATTGGTGGATATTGGTTAGTTTTAGGTTAGAGAATATGGTTTTAAAACAATATAGCTAGTTTTAAAGTCTACGATGGTTTTAAAACAATATAGCTAGTTTTAAAGTCTACGTCACTTGTTTGTTGGGATGTATATAGAGCATACAATGAGAAAATTATGAGGGCTAATTATTTTTTAAAAAATATTAGTCATAAATAAAATCAACTAGTTTTTAGTTTTATTTATTAGTATATATTTGCATGTAATAAATTTTAAATAGTTTTCTATATAAGAAAGGCTATTGTTTTTTTCTTTTTAATAGGATATATTGAAAATGTTATTACTTGTTTTACGCTTTGATTTATTTAGATTATGAAGCGAAGGTTATTAGTGAGTACTACGAAGAAAAGCACTACTAGTTATTCTAGAAACGCTTTTAATAACCTTAAGTCATTTGGTATTGATCATAACCGAGCACTTGAGGCACAAAAACCCTTTCTTGATGCAGACTCGTAGAGTGTGATGTCAACTCGTAAAGGGGGTGTCTTTTGTAAGAAGCAAGTATACACTATGAAGTACATTGCTAAATGGAAGCTCAATCACAACATGTAAGTTTGTTTTTCTTTCCTACATGATTAAAAAATAAACAATAATAAATACTTTTTTAATAATTAATTTTCAAAAATGAATAGGATTTCAAGTTTATAAATATTAAAGTTGCTCGCATCATAATATCGACAATGAAATCGTCGATGCAAGTGCATTTATTTTAAAAGAGTCAGATTTTCAAGAATCTTGAATGGAATGATTGATACTTGGTTTGGAAAGTTCAAGGTTAATGTATGTATATATATATATATATATATATATATATATGTTATTTTAATTTGGTCAAATTTTTAATTTTAATAAACTAATTATTTTATAAATTGATATACAAGGAAAAACTTTACTAGGAGTAGGCTAACAACGTAGTTACTAAGAGGGTGTGAGAATCACAATTCCATTAGATAAGATTAAATTCAAAATATTATATTTTTTAAAAAGTTTAAATTTTATTTTTTTTCATTATCGTAACCGGTTATTTATTTCTACCATATAGGTTATGTGATTTCTGCTATGAGGCATAAAAAAATCAAAGAAATATGAAAGAAAAAAAAAGATCTTCTAGACTGGGAAGACATGGTCGTGTAGAGGGATTTCAGACCTCCACACATTTCGAAGGCCATCTAGAAATCTTATATCCAACACGTGATGTTTGAGCATTTAGTTTAGTGATTGTAGTCCAATGCAAAGAACCAGAATAAAGAGATTCATGATTTAATTACCACGGACATCGACAGACCCGTTCTGTACCTTTCACATATGAAATGGATGAAAGGATAATATTTTATTATATACATTTTTTTAAATTATTGTTTTATATTAAAATGTTTAACCAACAATAACTTTCTTTGCAGGTTATGGTTCTTGGAAACAGTCTAAGATCGATTGAGCTTTTTGTTGAAACTCACATTTGAAATGAGAACCATCGGAAAGGGATGCAGTAGCTCGTGGATAGCCGGGCTTAGAAGTTTGTAGTAAGTTGGATTTCAACAATTTTTTTTAAGTTATTATTTTTTAAAATTTCTCAACTGTTTTTTTTTTTTTTCTAGAAAACATATAACATCCAATTGCAGGAGAGATATGAGGATGATTCTTCAACCCATGTGAAACTTGATCTAAATTTATTGTTGGAAGTAGGATCATCTAGTGAACTCGATAAAAATCAAGTTTACAGTATCTCAAACACTACGACCAAGGATATATGGACAAATCTTAGTGTATCGATCATTGGTTCCTCACAATTGGGGTAGAGCTCTCAATCTTCAGTTTTCTAGGCGATTGTATGAAAACAAGTTGAAGCTCAAACGACTTGACATAGTGCTGAGATGACCCAACTTAGTTCCGAGACGATTAAACTTAAGCGATTATATGAGGAGCTGTTTTCCACCCTCAATAGAACATGTGGTAAACCTTGTTGACCACGTGGTCTTGGCAAAGATTCACCTCCACCTCCTCCTCCTTCTCCTTTTCCTTCGGCTTCTGTCCATTAGATGAATTGTATTTAACAATATTTTTAAAATTAATTATAAAATTTTGATTTTTCATTTTATTTTTCTTCTATTAAATTTTTTTATGTTTTGTTTACTTTTTTAAAAAAATATTAAATACAATACTAATGAAAAAACCAACAAAATTTGAATCACAAATAGAATTATAGACGGATTGAGTTTCTCAAAAAGTTTCATAAAGTTATTCCATCGGTGATTAAATTTTTTTATGTTTTGTTTACTTTTTAAAAAAAATATTAAATACAATACTAATGAAAAAACCAACAAAATTTGAATCACAAATAGAATTATAGACGGATTGAGTTTCTCAAAAAGTTTCATAAAGTTATTCCATCGGTGATTATATTACCGAGAAAATAGAAATTACCAATGACATGTTTTTCAACAATAAATTACCATTCGTGATTTCATTTTTCCAACATAATTATTGTTTAAATACCTGACATAATATTTAATTAGTATTATGCAATATTCTAGTTGTGCTCTAACTTTTAACATCAAACCAAATACACTGAAACTAACTTGAATAAATTGTAAAATATCAACCCTAAAGGAGGTCTGATAAGAGATTAATTTATAGTAATTCTTTAGTTTTTAAATTCGAATAATAAAATTAATATATAAGAGAATTTATTACCAAATCACACCGGAACAATTTGGATGTGCATTCTTAATAATAATAATAACAATAATTCATACTAGGGTGGTTCATGAATGGTACTGGTAATTGTGAGGGTAATGATCAACGAACAGCTTTCTTTAAATCATTCAAAGATTATGAAGATCTGCACGCAAATATTTAGTAGTGGTGGTTGTATTCATCACAAAGTTGGCACTAGATTAATTACTTCCTCGCCACGTGAACGGAGGAGAAGAAGTTGAAAAATAAGCATGTTGCTGCCATGGTCGCGCACAACTAAAATTGCGGCCTGTGGGCACATAACCACGTCGTGGCAAGGTGAAGCTATTATTTTCCACAGGGGCTGCCTAACAGAAAAAGAGAAGAGGATATATTTTTAGAAAACCCTAAGATGATATGGTGGCAGCCTTCTACCCCTTGCTACCTGCCGCCTACTAATTCATAGCGCCAAAAGGAGCAAGTATTGCTTTCTTGCGGCCACCGTGATACAACGTCGGTGGTAAACAAGACTGCACGGCATCCGAGCAGCTTCATTACCAGACGCAAATTCTTTTATGCGAACCGCACAAACTCCCACGGAAGTCAAAGCTTCCGCCTATTCACACCGGAGATCAATGCAGTTTAAAAATATAGTACTGATTATTTTTTTATATAAAAATATATTAAAATAATTATTTTTATTTTTTTAAATTATTTTTAATATCAATATATCAAAATATCTAAAAATATTAAATAAATTAATTTGAAATAAAAAAAATTAAATCTTTTTTAAATACAAAAAGCTTTAAATTACATGTTGGTATTGTCAATTGAAACGTCAAAAGTTTTAGTCATCGCCAGCTCTCTGTGGGCTGATAGTCGGATCAGACGAGCAGGTACGGACACCTGGAGCAACCATGTAGATTGTGGATCAGCCTACTATCTTTTCATTTTATTCATAAATAATAATAATAATAGTTGTAGTCAAAACTAGCATTAGTTTATTGACTAATTAAGAGAGATGTGATGGTTAGTAGGCTTCCAAAAATCATGTTAATCCAGTTTGTTCAAACTAATCAATCAGATAGGGGAGTGACAGACTGGCCACCTTATTCTCTCAAGTCTCAAATAAATACCAGAGTTCTGTTTGCCAATAAAAAGAAAAAAAAAAAAAGCTGATGACTTGTACAAATGGCTGCGTAAAAAGTCCGGTAGCAAAGCTTTCAGCTTTCACAAACAACTGACTGGCATGGCATTAGCATGGTTCTCCGTTGGGCTTACGTTTTTAAATGATAACACTATATGAAGATGATATTTTACCTCGCAGGCCTTTAAGATGTTTAGACAAGCTCAAAGCTATGTGCAGATTAGACAGGAAATTATCTGTCACCAAACTTGAAAGCTCTGTAAGTTGTTGAAAATTGGATAACCAAACCAAAATCAGAGTTAACCAGGTAGCTTGCTTACTTCATCATGACGAGATTACAGGGTAGCCAGTTGTTCAGGATTATGTTTATAGAAAGAAGTTTGAGACGATTGTGGTGCTGCACTCACTGGAGCTTGTTAAAACAGAAGCAAAGTTCAGAAGTAGCAGTAACGGTAGACCTGAAGACCCAAAATTTTTCCGTTCATTCAAACCTTCTGCCACATCCCCCATTTTAAAAAAATACAAATGAGAAAGGATTGAATGAACATAAGCAATGGATCTGAACACAGCAAAGAGTAGCCAACCAAACTGATTTTACAGTTTCTTGTTGCTGTATACAGGCTTGGGAAATTTACTTTACAAAGGGAGAGGATCTAAAGTGTAGTGTCCAAGCCTCCCAGTACGATAAAGATTGAGCAACTTAGCTGAAATCTTGGTTTGAGAATCGTTGCCTGGTTCCAAAGAAACCAGGAAAGCTTCTCTCAACGCTGTGAATTGCACTTCAATTAGCTCCTCCAGATCCTTCTCATTTTGTACATTTCCATCTAAACAAGAAATAGATTCAAGCAGAGTCCGACGTACCCTATTCACCATGAAATCCTACAATAACAATAATAAATGTCATTCTCAGAATAGGAAGAAACAAAATGAAACGAAGTCATAAACTAATCACATAATTGCTTGATGTACATAGATAGAAGGACTATTTTTTTTTTTTTCTGGGATTACTGTTAGATTACACATTTACAGTAAGCGAGGCTACAGCTGGTACTGATATCATGGATTCATGCCATGCAGACTACCACCTGCTTATTGATCTTTTGGCATAGTCTAAAGATACTTCAATTTTGCATTTCAAGTTCAGAACATGAATCGTTCAACATCTACAAGTTCTTTTATGATGATCATCTCAAGAAAATAATAATAAAATGAACATTTTAAAAGTTTTGAGGAACAAGGAAAGAGTAAAGACAACAAATCTTCAGATCCCCCTTCCATAGAGGCACGTAACTGTTCATTCAAATAAGCTATTTACAGCACAATTGCATACTAAATTATATTAGCCATTTCCAATAAACATTGGATAAATGAAAGACCCTTGAGAATGTATTTCTATTTTGAATGTACTTGATTGATCATTTTTTTATTGTATGAGAAGTCGAATAAGAAAAATTAAAGAAACTCAAATAGAAATCCTGATAAAGTACAGGTATGGAAAATGGTTATCTCTATTTGTATCGAATTATTTTCTCTGTTTATTTACTTATTATTTATTTTGGGTTCTTTAATCTCCTACAGCTAGAGTAGCCTTTCTCCATCAGTCCTCAGGACTACGCCAGTCAAATTCTTCTTATAATTCTTCGAAGTCCTTCTCTCTCTTTCAATTATTTCCTAGAAGAACACTTGCAATTCAATTTACTACAACATCATCATTAGCTTTTTTTTTTTTTCAAAGGACAACTTATAACCAAATAAAATTAGAGAAGATACCAAATACCAATACCTGAGTGTGATCGGAGGGATATTGCCTTTTTCTTTTCATGTTTAACTTTGAGTCACTTGAGCCTTCTACTTCCTGCCCTGTAAATGATTTGTCATTTCCATGTGTGGATGACCTTTCCCATTTCTTATATCCATCACTTGTGTTGAGAATAGCAAGAAAATATCGAGCAAGTTCTTTTTCCCCAACCAAGTTTTCAATTGCTCCTATTTTAAGGGAAATAAAAACCTCAGCTGAGATTGTGGAAAAATTTGAAAATTCAAAAGTATCTCACAATCCTAATTTATAAAACTATATGGATAAGCTGATCAAGAGGCTTTCATAATAATTTTAAGTTTAATGCAACCAGTGGACAAAAATATCACTCATTTGCACGGCGGAATGACAGGGTTTGCATAGTTGTACCTGTTAAAGCAAGCTTGGTGCAGACTTCAGAGTCATGAATCTGGGGAGGTAAAATTCCTGGGGTATCCAATACATAAATATTGGGATGGCTACCAATCTGAAAAATGAGAGGCAAATTTCAATAATAACATGACAACTTGATGCAGATAAATCGAAGGAATAGTTAAGTATGGGAAAGTGGGGATTGTATGCCCTATTTGGTTACTGTCCTTTACTCTTAAACCGTATTTCTAAAAGCAAAATGAAAAAAAAAATAATGATTAAAATTGTTTTCATGGTGAACATATAAGAATCATATGTCAAACAGTGCTCTTAAATAGTTTATATGAAAACTTAAAATGGTATGCCCTGTTAATTAAAAAAAAAAAAGTGTTTTGGATACAAGCTTTCAAGCCACAGTTTCCAGAAGCAGTCAGTCAAATGGGTTTTCTGATTTAAAGAATACATCCCAGAAATCAATTTCAATCACAAATAGTTCTTTGATCCAAAATTTCATTCTCCATCCTTGGTTTCCTGGCTACAAAGAACGTCACACTGTAACCAAAGGATACTCACCTTCAAACTGCTAATGTTTTTTGTTTCTCCGGGATGAGGACTCACAATTGCATGTTTCAACTTTCCTTTCTCTACGAAAGCCAATATTCTCAGAAACTTGGATGTATTCAAAATTTCCCATTGCAGACAATGAAAATAAGAATTTAGATTGTTGAATTACCTGCAGCACTAATCCTCCCAAGCTGATGCAAAGAGTTGGCAAGAGCCGACTTACCAACATTAGGTATCCCAATTATCATCATTGTAGTGGTATGACCGGAATGATCAATCCTTTTCAATTCTCTAACTTGGGCTTGTAAGAAATTGAGGAACTGCGAGAAGTAATCCGACGTAACAATGTGGCATTGTGGCATCCATCAGGAACTCTGTAATGTGGGCTAAAAAAAAGAGGGAGAAGGAGAGAGAGAAGAGCAAAATGCATGTAGTGAAGAACAGAAAAAGAAACCTTTTTGACGTTTTCCTTGTTATGGGAATTGACTCCATAAGAAATGCAGTTTTGTTGTTCAAAATACTTAGTCCACTCCTTGAGTTGGGAACGATTAGCAAGGTCGGTCTTGTTCATTACTATAATACGGCGAAGAGAGGAAGGCGGGAAGTCGCTCAAAAGCTGACAGTGGGATGACAATGGAATCTAAAAGAAAAAAAAAGAAAAAAAAAGTATATATACAAATTAAGTCAGTCATATCATCAAACAGTTGGTGTGGTATGGTGGTGCGGAGTTAATGACAGTATAGCATTACCCGAGCATCTCTGACTTCAAGAATGAAATCAACTAATGGGATTCTTTGAGCGATGGCATGAGAGGCAGCTGCCATGTGAAGGGAGTACCATCCTGATTTTGCTTTCTTTAATGCTTCTCCTATTTCCTTCAATCCTATACTCCTACTTGCCATTCCCATTTCTTCTTCTTCTTCTTCTTCTTCTTCTAATTAAGAAAGGGTTGAGGCTTTAGGCAATGTGATTCGAAATTCATAAATAAAGAAGGATTAGTTGGTAGTATATTGGGCTTAGTTATTGCCCAAATGGAAAGGAGCAATACGCTGAGACCACTTCTGATCTTGAGGTCCACAGACCAAACCCATCCAACCCGCACTATACGGCAGGTTATATATATTTGTTTTTAAAAAATAATTATATTTACAAGTTTTTTTTATGTATATTTATACATAAAAAATATAAATATAAATTAAAAGGTTTATATAAAAATATAATCAAATAAATAAAAAATAATGTGTGTTAATAAAAATTATTAACAATAAATGAAGATACAGATAAAAAATTGATAAATATATACATATCAAAATCTACAAGTATATATATCGATTTATATATACCTATCAAAATCTATAATATATATATTTTGGAGTGAAATAATATTATTTTAATATATTTTTAAATAAAAAATATTTTAAAAAGTAATTATTATTATATTCTTATACAATCAATAATTTTAAAAATTAAATTTAAAAAGAAAAAGATTACACACACACCCGTCATCATCTCTCACTTCACTTATATTATTTCTTTTCAAGCTTTCCTAACCTTGTCTTCATCCCCTTTTAATTTCCTTGTCCTTTCTTTTTAGGATTATTCCTTTATATAATTATGCAAACAAATTTTTCTTAACCTGCATTCCAAGGATACAGGTTAATTAACATAATTAGAATGATTTAATCTCTATACTAAGGAAAACATGATTTTTCCACTATTATAGAAATAAATCAATTAATTACATGAATCCCATCTAAAAAAAATAAATTTAGATTTATCATTAGTCCAGTAAAACTTGTCTGACTTGTCAGGTTACTTTGTAAAGTTATCCGATAAAATCTGAAAGAAATTTATTTTTCACCCCCAAAAAAAAATCTGCCAGCATTTTTAATCAAACTGAAAAGAAAACTATTTTTTCATTTTTTAATCACATCTTGCTTGTTCACAATGGGTTTTCTTTAATATCAGCTCATTTATTGTAATAAAACTATTGCAGAATGGCTGGCAAATTGAGTTGGCATTTTGTTGGAAAATTAATACAATCAAGATTTTAAACAATGGTACTGACTTTACAACCCAGTATTAATTAGAAGGTGCAGGTTCGAGGGGTACTTGATAATGTCGTATAATTATCAAAATCCAACCGTGTATGAAACATTATTAAATTTATAATTGCTCGAGGGGCTAATTTGTAATTGTAAATGGTTTATATATATATATATATAATGCTTGAGTCCTAAGTGTAGGGTGGTGTTTTCAAAAAATAAAAAAATAAAAAGTTCGGTTGTATGCTTGTATATGAAGGTATCAGTTGTGTTATTCTATTCATCTCAGCCTTCTTTTTCTCTCTGTACGACACATATACTCATCAAACCTCATTTGCTGATGTATGTGGCATCCTTTTTTTTTTCCTTTTTTTCTTTCTTTTCCCTTTTTGCTTCTAGAAATTTTGTGTCTAGCTCTCTACATTTTCATATCAGCCCTTCAAGTTTTTTTTTTCTTTTGATTTTATCCCTAATTATATATATATATATATATATATTTAATTCATTTCTCAAGTTTCCTTTTATTTTCAATTGCATCCTTCTTTTTTTTCTATCATATTTGGTCTTTATTTTTTTGTTTTACATAGTTTTTTAATTTGTTTTCTTTTTCAATTTCACCCCTTCATTTTTTCTTTTATATTTGATTCTCGTTCATCTTTTTTTTTTTTTACTTTGGCTAGTTTTTTAATTTGAGATTTTATTTTTTAATTTTATTATTTAGCATTAAACTGGTTAACAATTGAAATTTTTAATTGAACTCAGGTTTTTAATTTCACGGATTATAAATTTAAATTATTAACTTAGATTTAAAAAATTCACCTGGATCAGTTAGTATGGGTTTAAATTATTATTTTACTGTTTTTTTCTCACAATGGCTTTGATTCTTGCTCTCCTTCAATTATTATGGATTATCCATTTTATAATTGATCAAGTTACTATTTTCTTTTTTATTCTTTTTGGCAAAGTTAAGTTGCTATAATACCTATAAATGCAAAACAACACTTAACTTGGGTCTAATGTTTTTTTTTTTTTAATCACTCTTAAAGCTTGACTTCAAGGGCTTAATCATTATCTTAAAGGTAATTTGATCTTTAATTTAATGTCGATAATAATTGAAAAAAGTATTTTTTTTTTCTTATTCCTCCATTAATATTTTAGTGGTTGAGAAATAGACTTTGTGAATAGTTTTTTTACTTTTTTGTTAAGGGTTATCATGGTCTCGAATAAATATCTATTTTATAATTGACACTTAATTTTGCGAGCATCTAATTTTTATCATATAATTAAGTAAAAATTATTAAACTCAATTAAATCCATAAACAAAATCATGTGTGACAATGATTATCCAATATACCATGGTCTTAATATTTTAAAAAAGTCCTTGTTTTTTATAAGTTGAACCATACTTTTACCCATCATTTAATTTTCTTTGAATTCATTAAATCAACCAATTTATATTAGGTTTGCTATTATATAGTGCGGCTAAAAACTCAGAGCAACTAAAGAGTTAGTTCAAAGAATTTCAAAATTTACCTTCTTGTCAGTATTTAATAGTATTGTCAAAATATCTCTACACTTTTAATGTTTTTTTTTTTTTTACATTTTAAAAAAATTAATACAATAGAGTACATGCTAATGGACTAGTATAGTACTAATACACGAAAGTAAACAAGTTCTCAAATATTTTAGAAAAACAATTTGGTCTCTGGGTCGATAGACCATGAGCAATGTCAGATATCTTGAAGAGCATAGTTTTTTGTTTTTCTTTTTGTAGATTATGCTGCTGAGGGCGTGACCATGCTAGCAGCTAGCTAGGGCGTACCAGGCCTTGTTTCTTCATCCTCCAAGCAACGAACAATCGACCACAAAACTGTCAAGAATATCATAGCCACGAAGACAAATATTACAGCGTCAGGCAGCCCTAATGTCATAATTTGTTCTTCGGTCTTCATGCTAGGTTAAAATCTTCTGGGAAAACAGAAAGAAGTTGAGAAAACCTTTAATTTACTCAATAATGCACCAAAGAATCGACTTGAATGTATGAAGTTAGCTAGCAAAAAGCTCTAAAATTATATATATATACTTGGCAAAAATCATAGCCATTATTACTATATAGGAAATAATTAAGTTAATAAATATAGAAATAGTCTAGTAGTATAGGAAATGTTTTTCTTTTGATAAAACAAGAGGGCAGTGCTTTTGTTTTTCTGTATTTGCTAATTAACAATAGTATAGGAAATTTTGATTACAACATATCCAATACTGCTCATATATAAAAAAGGAAATATAAAAACTTTCATTACTCGAAAAATAATCGTACATTAATTAATTAATTAATTAATTAATTATTATTATAAATATAAAAAAACAAAAACAGAAAGGGAAATATCCATGTTCATTTACTATGCATTAAGGCACATTTCACTATTCATGCACACACATTTCACTATTTATTTACTGTTCATTGTCTTTTTTTTCTCCGCTTTGGTGCTTGAACTTATTTTCTCTACAATTGCATCCTTTTATGACCCAAACTAATAACTCATTTCTTATAATTTGCAATTGAGAGTCAAAATTCCAAGTCAAAGAACAAAAGTGTAAATGATGGAGAACCAAGTGGCTAATTACAACTTTGTGTATAAAAGTTATCTTTGGTCCAAAACTTTTCTTTTCATTCTTTTAGTTTTTGAAATTTAGTTTTTTTCATCTAAAATTTTATTTTGTTTATTTTAAGCTCTTAGGATTAAAAGAGGAGAGAGAAGTTGATGAAAAATAGGGAGTAGAGAGAGAATGTTTGGTCAGCCACATTTTGACCATTAAAAAGACTAAATTTGGTATCCACATATTCCTTTCAGAAAGGAGAGTTAATTAATTGTAGTTTTTTTTTCCATCAATAATATTGAAAAAATTAGATCTATGCTCAAAAAATCTTTTCAGATCCAATTTGATTATTGGTTTTTTGAGAGGTTTTAGGTTTTTTTAAGGTTTGAAAAGTGACCACTGAGGTTTGTAGGGTGTTTTAGAGCTTTTTCTGATAAATAATGGCTAAAAAATAGCTTTAAAGGTCAAATAATAATGCCATTGACTTCTTTTTGTTGTCACTCAAGTTTTCTTTCCTTTTTGGTTTTATCCTTTCAAATTGAGTTAATTTAGGATCATACATGATGGTTTACTTCAATTGATTTCATGTTGGGTTTTCAAGGTTTTAGAGAAAAACTTTGGTGCTTAGTTGATGCTTGATTTGGAAAAATACAATTCAATTCCATTTATTTCAAAAACATTGACTTCATGTTGAGTTCTCAAGGTGTTAAAGGAGAGATTTGGCGCTTGGTTGATGCTTAATTTGAAAAAATACAATTTCATTAAATTTATTTCAAAAAATTAAAGATTTATGGACTAGATTTGAAATTGAAATTATTGTTCGTGAGAGATTAATTAAACAAAAGGGACAAGATGCTAGCACGTGTGAAAAGGGTGCTTAGGTGGTGAGTGAGGTGTCTTCTAACCTCCAATACCAGTTGTCCACGATGTCATTTGATTTATGTTGGTGTTCTTTTCCTCTCACAAGAGTGTGTGTACGCGGAGAATGTCTAGTTTAGCTCTAATGGCCCAATCTTTTTTTCTTTCCTCTCCTCTCTTTTCTCTTTCATTCCCTTGATTTTCACACTTGACTCTCTCAAAAATTACAAAGTCTTCTATAATTTGTTTTTGGATATCAATTTTGATCCTTGATCTTTAGGTTTTTTTTTAAAAAAAAAAATTTATCTTTTAATATTGGATTGACTGTGAATTAGGTTTTATATTTTTTTTTTCTTTCTATTGCTTTATCTTGATATCATGACCTGAGTCACGAGTTTGGTAAGTTATCCGGGTTGATTTTTATTTGTCTTTTTTAATTATATTTTTTTATTTTATTTTTCAACATTCAGTTGTTTGAGAATTGAGCTTCATGATTTTTCTTGTTTTTCTTTGTATAAGGCTATCTCGATATCATGACCTAGGTCGTGGTTTTTGCATGTTAACTCGAGTTGATTCAAGTTTTTTTTGTATTTTTGCTTAATTTATTATTTTTTAATGTCATCATTTGATATTGAGTTTGTTAAGAATTGAACTTCATAATTTTTCTCGATTTGTTTTTTATGAGGTTATCTTAGTCTCGTGACTTGGGTTGTGGGACTGACACGTTAACCCGAGCTTACTAGTGATTCTTTTAGGCACTTTATGTTTTTTTTTTCAAATGAAAGAAGATAATTTTATTAAGTAACTAATTAAGCCATTAAGTGCATGGCTAAACATGAGATAATTTATAATCTAAACATGAGCCAAGCAAACTTAACTGACTTCTCTATTAACTTACTAAAAGCAAACAAATCAAGCAAAATATAAATATATGAAAGAGGAATATAACCATACAATCAAATAAGCTTCTATATAAACTCCTTTCTTAGCCAAATGATCTGCTGCATAGTTCATTTCTTTATGAATATGTAAAAAATTCATCGAGGAAAATATAAGACAAACATTGAAAATGTCATTGAAATCACGACGACCTCATTAAACATAATACTAATCTGCAGCTGAATCAATCTCAGCTTCAATGTCTTGTAGTCCTAAAGAAAGCGCAATCTGCAAACCATACAGAGTTGCTGCTGCTTCTGTCTCTTCCACAGTTATAGTTGAGCTAAAATGCTTGTATGCAGACACCATCACACGTCCTTTATGGTTTCTGATCACTATGCCCAATACCTTGCTACCATGGAAAAGTGAGGCGGTTGCCGATGAAGAAGACCTTGCTACCATGGAAAAATGAGGCGGTTGCCGATGAAGAATACCTTGCTACCATGGAAAAGTGAGGCGGTTGCCGATGAAGAATACCAAGCTGCTGGTATTCTGAAAGAGCATCAACCGTGGCTTTTGCATCCAGCACGCTAACAGGGGACTAGATTTTGAAACCATGCTTCCGTGGCAGCCAGCTATCTTTCCATATCTTAATCATCGTACCATTACGAACCCCCCCATCTAATTCCTTTTGTCAAAACCTGTCGTGCAATACATAAACTACTCCATCTATAACTCGGGCAGCTACCAGCAGATGCTTGCAAAACATCGCAGTTCGGAAAATATTTAGCCTTGAGGACACGAGCTAACAGGCATTCACCATCTTGCAATAATCGCCACCTCTGTTTAGCAGACAAGGATAAAATAAATTGATGAAGGTTACGAAACCTCTTTCTTCTATTTTTTTTTCTTCTTTTCATGCCTTACACATCGTTTCCCAACTGATCGAATGTTTTTTCGTCTAATCATTCTGATTGCCCCACCAAGATTTCTTAATCATTGTTCCAAGCAACTCATTTCATAGCTAGGTATGGACTCATTACCGATTTGATGAGGATCTACTTCCTATATTTCAAAAATTATGTCTCCTGGAACACAATGGCATAATTGGTTGATTCCTAAAATATTATTTTAATAAATTGATTTAAAGATGATGAAAGTTGTTAAACTTTAGAATTGGATTGGGTTTTGCATGTTTGTTTCTTCGGCTGAAGTGTGTGGGTTAAAATGTAAGATTTGCCTCTAGGCTCCGTTATTCATGCAAAACAAGTCCCCTGCCAAAACAAGAGACCCTTTAATACTTTAGTTAGTAAATATAAAATGAGAAAATAATTTACAGAAAGAGAAATGATGTTGAAGAGCAAGAGAAAAGTATGCAAAGAGAAGAGCAAGGACAATCTGTGTTGTGAATGGTCGTGTTGTTCTTGAATGACTTGAACTAGCCTAACTTGGCTTGAATGTTTTACATGGTGGCCAATTATACTTGTAGACTTTTTTCATGTCAGCTTACATCATGTGAAGTGGTTCTGCAGATAATTCGTGCTTATTGAAATAATGATAGATAGCAACTCGTGGTGAATGAAAAAAATGAATAGCATTGGTAAAGAGATTGAAGCTCGTCATTGGTTGATAAGTTGAAGCTCATAATCTACACAGAGAGTTTATGTGTGCATATGTGTGCAGGTGCGTGTTAGTGGGTGGTGCACTCGAGTTTGAGGTGATATATGGAAAGGAAATATTCATTAACAAGAAAAGAGTTGCCTCTGTTCTGTATAGAAAAGTTTTTATGTGTTTGAGTGGTGCACGGTTCTGACATCTCATTTCTCGAAATTAAAATATATTGAGGTGCGTGCCTGACAAGGTTGGCTTCGAAATAAGGATAGATAACTCGTTTGTGCTTCGTGAGGGTGAGAGAGGAAGAAATAGAGAGAGAGAGAGGGCAAGCTACTTGGACTGGCCCGAATGGCGAGGATATTTAAAAAAAATTATTTTCTAGTTTTGTGTGATCATCATTTCCCCTTTTAAATCTTTTAAACAATCATATTTTTTAAAGACTTAACTAGCAAACTAAGTGAAAAGAAAAAAAAAACTTAGAATCTGTTTAAAAGCAACTCTCTACTGTAATTGAATTCAATTATAGTTTTCAAATTGAATTCAATTAATAAATAACTTGAATTCACATATATGGAAGAGATTGAATTCAATTCATTTTGTTTTCTATATTACCATTATCACCTTCATCTTATTCCTTTAAAGGTTTTTTTAAAAAAAATTGGTAGATGAATATTTTAGAAAAGCTAGTTTTAACATATATTTTTTATTTTTAATATCGTAAATTAGAGGGGTTAGCCTCTTATTTACTTTTGTACTATTTTTAGATATCAAGCTTCATTTCAAATTTAATTCTTATCTTAACACTAAAAATGATTCCAAATATGAAATTTCATTGAAAACTTTGAATTCAATTCAGAGGGTTTTAAATATGTTGTTATATTTTTATATTGGTAATGTTATTTTTTATGGTTTTTGCTATCATGTCTAGAAGATAGATACGAGTTTGCCTACAAGACAGATGACAAATTGACTAGTTTGTTGGTTCCTTTTATAGTAGAGAACATTATTATTTAGAAAGTAAAGAATACTTTGTGTAAAAGTGGTGTTAAAGCATTGTGTTAGGAGATGTTGCATGAATAAAGATTTTTATTAGAGACATGAAGATTTTAATAGAGATATAGAGATTCTTCATAAAAATTTTAATGGAGATCCATTTGGAGATATGAAAATATATTTAGAGACATGAAGTTTTTAATGGAGACATGAAGATTTCACTATTGTTATTTTATTAGAGATATATTTATAAATACCTAAAAAAAAATCATGATATTTTTATAGATAAGTGGTCACAAAGACCTAAAAAAGGATTTTTAATCCTTTTGGAGATTAAAGGTCACAAAGTCATAGAAAAGAATTTTTATTCTTTTGGATATTAATGGTCATAAAGATTTGAAAGTATTTG
>JAAWWB010000897.1:0-25009 GCA_018804465.1 Populus tomentosa | reverse complement strand
TCCTTGCTCCAATTTTAAGGAAACAAAAACTAAGGGTAGAGACATAACTTATAAACCAAAAAAACCAACATTTATTCACCATTACATGTATATATGTTCTACAACTAGGAATAAGGTAAGAGATTTTTTTCACCATTACACATCATTTTTTTTTTTGTGGTGTGTAAACATTAATTTGTAGATTTTAAGGCTTGTAAAAAAAATAACCTAACATCTAGTACTAACTACCAATGACATTGAAGATAATTATCAAGCACTAAACTTTGTGAAAAAACAAAGCAAATTCATGTTCACAAAGATATTAAGTAGCATAGATCATTCCTTTATCATGAATAAAATCATCATGCATCAAAATCACTCAAAATTCTCCAAAACAAGACCTATTTCCACTTTTAAGAACCCACAAATGATTCACAAATCAGCCATTCCTAAATGTCTACCATCTTCACTATTTACACTTATCATTTCTTTAACTTAAACATGGATTAAAAAAATAGAAAAATTGATAAAAACATATAATTAATCATAATCTTATAAGGGGCTTTTACAAACCTTAATTGTTGGATAGAGGTAGTGTTGCGTCATCTTTTATAGAAGAAGAAGAGATATATATATATATATATATATATATATATATATATATATATAGAGAGAGAGAGAGAGAGAGAGAGAGAGAGAGAGAGAGTGTTGACCATTTAGTATAAGAGAGAGGGTAGAGAGAATGTTTGTTTTGGGGAAAATTTAGGGATTCTTTCATATATTTAAGTCTAATTTAACCTATGGAACTTTTTGTTAGTAAAAGTAACACATCATTTATTATCGATGAAATTACTGATAGAAAGTTGAATATTTAATAATTTTTACAGTCCATTGGTAATTCCTTTAGTAATTAACACTAAGATTGTTTTAGAACCCCCCCTAATATTTTTCGATGAAATTTCATTCCATCTATAATACCATTAGTAATTTGAATTTTCAGTGGCAAAGTCGTGTAATTTTTTTTTAACTCTCTGGAACTCTTTAATGCACATAGTTTATTGGTAATTTCATTAATATAAAATAAAGGCAAAGTCCTATAATTTTTTTCCAACTCTCCGAGGAACTTAGTCCATCATTAATTTCATTAGTATTTGACATTCTGTCGATATTTTCATCAATATAAAATAATTTATTTTCCCCAATATTTTTGTATTTCCTAGCTATCAAACCTACAAATAGAGTAAAATCACAACACAATAACATCAGTTTTGTTTAATAACATAATAATAAAATCACAACAATAAACGTTCCAATTGTGTTAACAATGGTTCATTGTAAAGCAACAATATATGAAAAAAGTACATTAATGTCAATTTTAGTACATAGTGATGTTTTACATATAAAATCACTTCAAAAACTTTTTAATAGACTTGTCTTCTTCTTCTTCTTCTTTTTCTTCAATTTCATCATTGTCTTATCCATTATAATCTTCATCATTGAATTGAAGCTTATCAATCTCATCATTTTTATCAATTTTTATAAGTCCAGTGATTCTTAATATATCATTTAACTTCTCAACATTAAAATCAGCAAGAATATTCTCAGCAACATGAAAAATTAAATTTTCTTCTAAGTCAGTAAATGAATCAACTTGATATGGATCAGCTAACTTATCAAGTTCAAATACATTGTCTCCCGTAGTTACTTTAACATTATCATCCTGAAAAATTTGGACATGACCTCTAAGTTTCACCATGGATAACCAATAAACTTTAGAACAATAATTTCTAAAAGGAGTGTATATGTAATAAACTTTGTCGAACGTGTATGGCATCACGATGATCGTCCTTCTGCAATATCCAAAGTATATGTATATGGGATGGGGAAATAGACTGGACAAGGAATTTTTGTCCTCTATTAGTGGAAAGAGGGAATAAAAGTCGTCATTTAGTATTTTGGTCACTAAAAACCCTAATTGGTCTTAGAGATCGAGCACATGGCTAGTTGCGCAAAAGGAAGGTATTAGCACCCCTAATACTCCTTACCTAAGATAATTAAGCTGCATTATTTAATTGTCTGATATAACTAAAGTATTGTTGTGTTTTTTAATTATTGGTCTGTTTAAGGTTTAATAAAAGTCATTCTCAGTAAAGAGATTCTTATCTTATCAGGTAAAAATCTAAAAACAATAGTAACCTGTTTTTCTTAGCAGGTTATTCCTCAATCTAAAACCTTCTCATCCTCTATTCAATTCATACCCTGTTGATGTAAAACTCTCTTCTATGTGGTGAATCCGAAACGAAATTCTATTCATTAATAATTGAAAAAGAGATGGCCAACAGCTGCTCACCATTAAACACTAAATTATTTCTTGCAAACCAAATAGTCCACAAGGTTGCAAAGAAAACTAACTTCCATTCTTTGACTTGGAACTTTCCCGAGCTGTAGCTTAGCCATTGATTGTAGAAGTCTTAAAGAGATTCAAGAAAAGCGATTAAAACTACTCTGAACCAAAACACCAGGAGGAATGACACTGGATAAGAAGCTGTAATGTTGATTTAGTGAATCTGTTGCAGGAAGAACATCTTGCTGCTTCTATATTGATGAGTTTTCTTCGGGCTAGAAATTCCTTTATACAGAGTCGATTTTTCATAGCTAACCAGCATAGGATTTTTGTTTTTTGAGGAAGCCATACTTGTCCATATATTAGCTTTCCAGTTACCATCACCTTGGAATAAAATTCTATCTAATAATAAGCTGCAACTTCTTACAGTAAAATCCTATCTTTGCTCGCTTCCTAAATCTTCTTATCTGACTTTGCTTCGGATAATATCTGTGATTGAATAAAATCCTTCAAAACGTTAGCTGATGCTCATTAAGAACCCGCAACTCTCTCCTCCAGGTAAGACTCCAAGTCTATGTTACAGTTAAAATGATAATTAAAAAAATGGTATTATTATGATGCCAAAAAGTCATAGTGAGGGTCAATATTATGATGCTTGCAAGCTTTAACTTGAGCTCCTGAATCAAACTCCACCTTCCTGAAACTCAGGTCCCAAGCTAATTTTTGCAGCAGTTAAAGGCTAATGTTGAGTGATACAGATCACCAAATCGCTTTCGGATTCTACAGCTCCTATTTTAGATTATTTTTATTGTAACTTCTTATAGAAATCAACTCACCGTTAGATTCGACATATTTTTGTAATTTAGCACACCCACCTCTGTGATTGGATTGATACACATATAAAATAAATAAATCTGTGTATTTAATAATAAGAAAACAGGGGCGAAGCTGGTGAGTTGTATTATTAACCTTGAATTCTGGGTCCAATTGTTTCTATCATTTTGTCCATCACACGTAACATATTGGCATGTTATTTTCTTAAGTGGCCTTCGAGATGATTATATCCGTAACGGCAGCAAATCTAGAAAATTGCACCTCCTTTTTTTTTATTAATATTTCTATTCAAAATGGATCTTGAGTATAATTTTTTTTTTTTGTCAAGATTTCTACACTTTGACCGTTCAACCCACTAATATAATTAAGAATGTTCTGATTTTAATTATCTAATAGGTGGTCTAATGATAAAAACATGAGATTAAAAAATTTATTTTTTTGTGATTTCAAGTTCGAGCCCTGTGATTGCTAATATGATGGTCACTAGAGACTTACATAGTCATTAACTTCAATGCTCGTGGGATTAGTCGAGGTGCATGCAAGCTGATCTGGACATTCATGTTATTGCTTTTCATGGATCACTAGTTTAAATATCATAAATCTCATAGTCACAAGAGACTTACCTGATCGTTAACTTCAGGGTCTCAAGAGATTATTCGAAGTATGCATAAACTGGCATGGATATTCATAATTAAAAAAAAAAAAAAAACAAATCCTAGTTTTGTAAGGTCAAGATTAATGGCACGTAATTAAAAAGTGAGAAAAAAATAATTCAGTTAAAGTCCATTTTGCATGATTTATAAAAACTAATTTTCAATTTGAAAAAAAAAACTTTTGATGAAGAAAAACATGACTCTATGAATATATTTAAGTTCTTATATTCAACCCATTATTTTATGTATAATTACGTCCAATTTATCTTTAAAATATTGTTAGTGTCATTTGTTAGCCTTTCTTTCACCATGAAAACTAATGGAAATACTTGAGGTGACTTACACATGACAAAATTCAGATTTTATATATTCAAAATGTCCTTTATTAAAAAAAATTATAAAAAAATAAAAAAAAATGTCATCGTATATAATTTATTTTGTTCAAAACTTATCAAGTGTAAATAGCTTATAACTCTTCAAAAATGGATATTAAATCTCTGTTTATCAAACGGTAATTAAAATTTCAAATCTTTTTTTCGTACTCTTTATTTTATAATAAGAGGTATTTTGTATATATAAAAATTTAATTCTATTCATTTGCAAGTCATGTGATTTATTTTCATTAGTTTTGATAGTGAAAATGTAACGAGAAAATAGATTGAAGACATAACAATGCAATTAAACATGTATTAATGTTTTGGAGAGACTTAATTTTTCTGTTAAATTTATTTCAAAAAGATGTTATTTTATCAGATAAAATATGAACATTAGATAGATAAATGTTAATTAATATTGAGAAAAGGACCAATTGAGAAATGTATGAAACATTAGGGATCCAATTGGGAATGCCTATATAACTTAAGGAATAAATAGAGATTAGCCCTAATAGGAAGCTTGAACATGTAATTTCTCAATAAATAAGTCTCTCATGTTCAAAATTCTTTGTCTCGTCGGCCTTTGCTCGGATGAATCTTCGTCATATGGCCCGCATCCATTAAATCCAAAAGATTAGACAAAGGAGGTGAGAATTATAAATTCTCGTATTAAAAAATGACCAAGAGGACCCTCGACCTCTATAATTTGCAGGACATGGACAGACTTCTTTGAAAAAATATGACCAAAAGGAATTGTCTTCATTACCTACTTATTTCGAAGAAAAAACAAATTCATGTGAGAATGAAGGCCTTGAAAATGAAGGTTAAGAAATTATTCAAAGTGTGGGGGATTAATTATATGCAACGGATATTGGATCTGACATGACACTTGTCTACCTACGAAATATTAAAAATAAACCGTACAAAGAAAACCTTCAATTTGAATTATTGCTCTTTTATATTATTTTTTCCTTTGAGAATAAATAAGGAATTTAAAACAATTGCTATCTCCAAGGAAATGTCACTCTGCTTGTCTACTGCTAAACATTTTTTTTTAATTGCAAATGATATTTAGGTAGTGTTCGTTATTTTCCTGTGATAGAAAGACAAAGGAAGTAGATATGGAAATATTCTTGGTTAAAGAGATAGAGACATAAAAATAAATTTATTCATGAGATAATTTTAAAATAAATTTTTGTATTTTTAAAACAAAAGATATAGAGGGATTATGTTTCTAGAGATAATATATATTATTTTTTATTTCTAAACTATTCTCGTAAAAAACTCTAAATCTTAAAATTAACCAACTAAGATATGCAATGATGAAAATAGTTATTATTATAGTTTTAAAATTCAATTCAAGATCGATCTAGGGCAAAACTCGAGTCACAAACTGGGAGGGTTAACTGGGGTTGACCTAAGTCAATATAAGAATAAAAATATTTATTATTAAACCTGACTTGAAGTCGAGCTGAGGTAAGGCCAAGTCACGAGTCAAGAGAATCAACCCAGATCAATGTAAAGATAAAAGTTGTTATTATCGTAGTTTTAAAACTTGATTCTAGACTCGATCTAAGGCAAGACCTTGGTTAACCTAATTCAAGGTATGAATAAAAATAATAATTATTATTATATATTTAAAATCTGACTTGGGAGTCAACTTAGAACAAGACCCAGGTCACAGATTAAGATAACCAGCCTAGGTTAACCTAAAAAAATTAAAATATAAAATCAAAACAACCTATGTTTTTTTTACCAAAAATGATTTTTTAAAAAAATCACTAGATTTTTTACTCATGTTTTATCTTGGGTTATCCCGAGTTTTGATCGAGTCAAATCAAGTCAATTCTTTTCTAGTTTTGTAAAACTGGAACTGGTTCAAGCCCAAGGTCAACCTGTTAGGCTAGTTTGAATTTTATAATTAGATTTATTATAATATTATTAATGTTAACACTCAATATATACTAAAATAAAAAAAAACATATATAATATTTTTTTAAAAAAATATGTAAATTTGATAGTAATATGTATTGAGAATAAAATAGACTTTTATATTTTATTTTATTATGTTCACCATAAAAGAATTAAAACAATTGTTTTATCTTATACATCATTATCAAATACAATTTTATTAACTATATTTATATATATTTTTTTTATTCTAGTATAGTAACTAAATGCTAGCTTAACTACTCATACAATATTTAATCAATATATTTTGGGGGGAAATGTCGGCTAATTAAATCCTATATATCTTCATAATTTATTGATTTCAAAAGAAAATAAGGACAAATTTAGTTGCAACTGGTACGTTTAATTAAATATATACGTACACTGCTACAATATTCACGTACTTGTATATATTTAATAATTTTAGCCGGCAAATAATTACAAATGGTTTATATCAAAAACAATTGCAAGCAGATATCATGTTAATAACTATTTTATAGTTACAATAATGTGCTACCTTGATCTTGTTATGGAGAAATTAAGCATGCCAATACTTATAATCCTCGTATAAATATGGATCCTGTTAAAAGGGCTAAAAGGGCAAGTTTGAAAAGAATTCCATGAAGAAGCCTTGATGGATCAATTAATAAAAATAAAAATAACTTTATATTTGATTATATTTGGATTATCCTTAAATTTTACCAGATTATTCTAAATGCTTAGCTCCTTAGGAGATTGGCTTTACCGATCATCATCTATATGGATCTTGTCCTTAGGGGTATATAAATACTTAAGGTTACTAGATAAATACACGACCATCACAACATATAATCTTCTATATATTTTAATTTTTTTTGTGATTGTTATACATTCTTTTTCTCTTACAATTTACTATTTAAGCATCAAAAAGATCCTTGTCCTGATAAGGTACTAGTTTTTACAAGAAAGTGTGGAACAACCAAACACATGTACCTTAGCCTGAAAGCAATCATGGAAAGTCCAAATCTAATATGAAGCTTTTTTATTTCATCAAATATAAAATTCATTTCTTATCCTATAGATTGAATAATGTCCCATTTTTAATGATAAAGTTCAAAATTTCCCAATGTTCCTCTCCAATTGTTTTAAAAGTTCTAATGTTACTTTTAATTATTAAAAATCGTACTTTTTTTTAAAATCAATTTTCTTTTTACGTTTTAATTGTTATGTGAGATATTATAGCAAATTTGGTGAATTAAGAGGAAAAAGTAAATTAAAAATAAGAAAAAGTTCAGCTTTTTGGTAGCAAAGGAAAAGCTACAATTTAAAAAAACAAACAGGCAAAATTTGAAAATTTTAATTGGAGGGTGAAGCGGAAAAATTAATGTATCTATAAGAATAAGGAATGGTTCACTCTATGTTAATAACCGGATTCACGACATGAACATGCTTGAAAAAGAATTAACCAAAGTTTTGATCATATTCACAAGCAGTGACGTTTTGTTTATTCGCGTTCAAAAATCATTTAACCATAACATCGCTAATTAATAAATAAATAAATAAACACTTTAGAGAACTTTTCACCTTAATGTCTTGCTAAAGACTTAGGTTCCATTCTACTAAAAAATACTCCGAATTTGGACGACTCATTAATAAAGAAAAAAAAAGAAAGAAATCTAGGACGTAGAATTTGGTTGAACATCACCATCCTCGTCCTTAAAAAAACATATTTACTGTATGTTACATTATGCGAAAGAGAGGCCCCCTAAATTGCTTGTGGAGGTTACTTTGTTTGACATTGATGGATAAATTAAAAGATATAATTAGATAATAGTCCTCCAAGCTAAGCTAAATGGCACGGCAAGATAGGAGCATATAAATATAGATGTCAGTGTTCCATGATTTGTTATAGTTGTCAGCTTCTGCCAATATGCTATATAGCAATTGCATGATCTTCGTGCATATGGAATATGTTCACACTCCAGCTTCCTATATAATAAAGTGATGGTCAAGTATGTTTTTGAATTTTTGTGCATCATTATTATGTTTATGATATTACAAAAATTATTGGGCCTAAAAATAAACTAGAGCAGTCCAACCCAAACATATTTGCATAGATGAAGCTAAGCTCTCGAATCTAAGGGTCAAAACAAAGGGAGAAGAAGGCAGAAAAGGTGATGGCCAACCGAAGTTTCAAAAACAACTCAATTAACCTTCTAATACTTGATATCGTGGTGATCTTATAAAAATAATAAGCTTATTTTTAATGTTTGAAAAATTAGAAAAAAAAAATATTAATTGGAGTCATTACCTTGTATTATAATTACTTGAAACTTTAACTGATTAATAAATATCTAAAGTAGGGGATTGATCATGCTGAAGGAAAGATTAATTTACCCTAAAACATCATACATGATGTATGTTGCATTGCAAATATTATATTTTATTCTTTGTAATTTGTTGTGCATAATTTACGGGTGATATATCTATAAGGAAATAACGAATTTACTATAATGAGTTAAACATTTGATTGTTGGTTAAATCTACCCTTTTTATGATCTAATTCATTTTTGTAACTCCCAGTTATTATTTTGGGATAATACTTGGTGAATTAACAATTTTAAAATTGATCATTCCTGATCATAACATGTGACTAACTATTGATCAAGTCATGTGATTGAATGATTTGTGGGCCTATACTAAGTTCATTGAACCTATTTTAAATCCTAAAAAAAGTTCATAAAAGTTGCCTAAATGAGATTCATCTGTCTAATAGCATATGAGTTTTATAAACAGTTTGAATGCGTTGGAATATTACTCTTCTTTATTAACTTAATGATGATTTATATACAGCCATGAAGAGTGAAACAAGAATGCATGATAAACTCTCCTAACAACATGATGACAGAGGATTCATTCAAATTCAAATAGTAGAGTCCTAATAGCATAAGTATTCCCGAAGACCAACACAGAATCCTAACTATACAACATTAGTATTCCTGAAGATCAGCACTATTAATGTTGCTGGCTAACATCCCTCCTCAAGATGGACGGCCTTGAGTGAGTCCAATCTTGTCCTTGAGTAGTTCAAACCGATAACGGGGAAGTGATTTTGTCAATGCATCAACGAGTTGGTCATCGAAGGAGACATGACAAACCCGAAGAGCTCTAGACTGAACTCTTTCACGGATAAAATGGAAATCAATGGAGACATGTTTCATCCTTAAGTGAAAAATTGGATTTGAACTTAGTTGTGTTGCACCAATATTGTCACAATAAATAACAGGAACTTGTTTAATTGAATATTGAAGTTCATTCAATAATGAACAAACCCAGTTGATTTCTAAGGTTGTGTCAGCCACAGAACGATATTCAGCCTCCGTTAATGATCGGGCAATGGTTTGTTGTTTCTTAGATGACCATGAGACAGGAATCCGACCAAGGTATAGAATGTAGGCACTAGTGGAGGAGAAGTCATCCTTTTTTCCCCTCCAATCTGCATCTAAAAAAGCATGCAAAAGTGAAGGTGATTGATGATGCAGAAGAAGACCTACATTATTGGTGCCGGAGAGATAACACAATATGCGTTTGACAAGTTTCCAATGTTCTTCAGTCGGCTTGTGCATGAACTGGGACAATTTATTCACAACAAAAGATAAATCCGGTCTAGTAAGTGACAGATATTGAAGACTTCCAATAGTGGCGTGATATGTGGATGGATCAGGGAGCAACTCACCCATTACAAGAGTGGGAGGAGGACCTGGTGGTAATGGAGTAGCCATAGGCCATGAGTTGCTCATGTTGGTACGATGCAGGAGATCCTGAATATATCTGTGCTGAGAAAGCACAAACCCGTGAGGATGTGATTGAATTTCCACACCAAGGAAATAAGTCAGAGATCCTAGATCCTTCAGTGAGAACCGCTTGGCTAAGTTTTGAACAAGGAGGTCGACTACATGCTCATCATCACCAGTGATGATAATGTCATCCACATATATCAATAAATATAGAAGATGTCCTTGGTGTTTAAGAATGAATAAGGACGTATCATTTACTGAATTTATGAAGTTGTTATTAATCAGAAAAGAGCGAAGTTCATGGTACCATGCTTGTGGTGCCTGCTTGAGCCCATAAATGGCTATGCGTAACTTACAAATGAAATGTGGTCGATCTTTGTCTATAAAGGCAAGTGGCTGAACCATATAGACATCCCTGCAGAAAAGCATTGTTGACATCTAATTGTCGCAGCTTCCACCCATTACTGACTACAATGGACAGAACAAGACGAACTGTGATTGGCTTGACAAACGGACTAAAGGTCTCAGTATAATCAAGCCCCGGTCGCTGGTGAAAGCCTTTTGCCACCAAGCGTGCTTTATAACAAGAAACACTGCCATCAGAATTGCACTTTACCCTGAAAATCCATTTACAACCGACTAAGTTAGATGCACATTGAGGAGAAACCAAATCCCAGGTTTCATTTTGGATGAGAGCATTAAACTCATCCTGCATGGCATGACGTCATTTGGGCTCTTTTAAAGCATTGGTAACAGATGTGGACTCCTGAATATCAGTTGAGGGAAGATGTGTATGAAAGGTGAGTTTGCGGACAGGTTTGTGAATATTGTTCTTTGATCTGGTGGTCATGGGATGAGAAGGTGCAATAGGTGGAGCGGGGTGAGTGTTTAGAGGTGATGGTAAAGTAGGCATTACATGGGAAGCTTGTGTAGGTTGCACTGTAGGAGGGTTGTTGTTGGCTGTTGTAATGGAGCTGCTGATAGGGTGTGCTGCAGAAGGTGGAATTGCAGGTGGCGTGAATGGGGGAGGCACAGGGACAGGTGCCATGATATAAAGAATAGGAGGTATCCATGGTGGTGGAGAGGAAGAGTTTGATTCAGAATGTGATGGAAGTAAGATAGTATATGGAAAAATGGACTCGTCAAACCGAAGATAACAGGAAGAAAAAAATTTGGAAGACTAGAGATCAAAATAGATGTAAGCACTTTGAGATAAGGAGTAACCAAGAAATATGCACGGTTTGGACCGGACATCTAGTTTATGAGCCGAATATGGACGCAGCCATGGATAACACAAGCACCCGAAAATGCACAGTTTAGCATAGTTAGGAGATTTGTGAAAGATGAGTTCAAATGGAGAAAAATATTGTAATGATCGTGAAGGCATCCGATTAATTAAATAAATGGCAGTGGAAAACGCAAATGACCAAATTTTTTGAGGTAATGAGGCATGAGTGAGAAGTGAAAGACCAGTTTCCACTATATGTCGGTGTTTGCGTTAAGAGATACCATTATGTTCAGGTGTGTATGGTGGGGAAATATGATGAGAAATTCCATGTATTTGAAAAAAAATCTTTGAGAGCTGTAAATTCACCTCCATTATCAGAATAAAAGGTGACGATTTTATGCTTGAAATAATTTTCGACAATGGCTTTAAAGTGTATGAAAGTAGGCTTGACATCAGATTTGCGTTGCAAAGGATAGAACCATGTATAACGTGTAAAATGGTCTATAAAAATAATATAATATTTAAAGCCATCAACGGAGTACATAGGAGCAATCCATACATCAGATAAAATTAGTTCTAGAAGAGCATGAGACTCTAAAGTGGAAATTGAGAATGGAAGTTTGGGACTTTTGTTACATTGACATGCATTACAGAAAAACTGTTTTGTCATTGAACTAGTGTTTAGTTTATTTTTGGAAAGGATAACATTTGAAATAGGTAACGATGGGTGACCTAATCGAAAATGCCAATTTATTAGTGCAATTGTGGAAATAGAAAAAGTAATTGGAGAAGAGGATGTTGGATTGAACCCCGACCATTCATAAACGCCACCTTTGCTCTCACCCTGAGCGCACACCACTCCCGTTAGCAGATCCTTCACAAGAAAACACTAAGTGAAGAATTCAATAGAGACATTATTGGTTATACAAAATTGATAAATAGAAATAAGATTTTTTTTAATGTTAGGAACACAAAGAATGTTCCTGAGATTAAAAAAGGAAGAGCCTGAATGTAGAGTGGAGCAGCCTGTATGGGTAATGTGTAAGCCTGTACCATCTCCAATCATAACATCATCTGAGCCAGTATATAGAATGTGGAGAGACAGATTGTTGAGATCATCAATGATGTGGTGAGAAGCACCACTATCCAGCAGCCACGAAGGATTACTGGTCACATTACTGGATTCATTGCTGGCTGCAAGATGAACCTGTGGCTGCCAAGGGTTGGAACTGTTGCTGCTCTTGGGAATAACTGGCTTTTGAGGGACAAACCTGAATGAGGGGCAGCGTTTTTTCGTGTGCCCTTGAAGGCCACAGACCTGGTAGTATCCCAGGTAAGGACGAGGACCAGGTCGTGGATGATGAAGTCCCTGATTATGAGTTTGTCCTTGTGGTCGTGAAGAGCTGTGGAATGAAGTGCTCCACTGTGGTGAGGGAGGAGGAGTATATCGGCCAAAAGAGTTCTGAGATCGATATCCAAAACAATTAACTGCTACATTGGCTGTAGGAGAGAACTGTAAGGAGGCTTTGTGTGAAGTATTTAGAGTGGCTTCAAACATGAGTAATTTTTCATGAAGCTCGTCAAAGCTAATAGAGTTGTCTCCTGCTTGTACAGCACATACAAGTTCTTTATATTCATCACCTAATTCTTCTAAAATTTTATATGTGATATCCTCACCATAAATGGGAGCACCCAACATTGCTAATTCATTTGCCCGTGCTTTAACAGAGTGAATGAAATCAGAGATGGAAAGAGAGCCCTTTGTAAGAGCTTTGAAGCTAGCCTCAACTTGCTTGATACGGCCTCTAGAGGGGGTGGCATATGTGGATGCTAAAATTTTCCAAGCTTGCTGAGATGTAGTAGCACAAGCAATAAACGGGATGATTGAGTGGTGAATAGCTCCAATGAGAGCATTTAAGATGAGTTGATCCCGACGTATCCATGCATGGTAGGCAGGATTAAGAGTGTCTGACTTGTCAGTGATGATATATTGTGGTGGACAAGGTTTGGTTCCATCAACGAAACCTTAGAGATCATAGCCGATAAATAGTGTTTGGAATTGCAACTTCCAGGACAAATAATTGGAGCTCGTAAGCTTGAGAGAAGCTTGTGCCGTGACATTAATAGTCACCAGGTTGGGCAGGCTGGTGTGAAAGTGGCTGGTATTGTTGGGATCAATCATGATGAGAAGGATGATGGGAAAAAAAAAATTAAAGATGCTCTGATACCATATAAACAGTTTGAATGCATTGGAATATTGCTCTTTTTTATTAACTCAATGATGATTTATATACAACCATGAAGAGTGAAACAAGAATGCATGATAAACTCTCCTAACAACCTGATGACAGAGGATTAATTCAAATTCAAATAGTAGAGTCCTAACAGAATAAGTACTCCCGAAGTCCAACACAGAATCCTAACTATACAACATTAGTATTCCTAAAGACCAGCACTGTTAATTTTGTTTGCTAACAAGTTTCACTCACAATATTTGTTGATCTTAGACTAAAAGTTTTCTTAATATTCTCAATTTTATTTTAAGTGAATGTTAGACTTAGAATCTTGTTGTTTGGAAATCAGGAGGACGCAATAATTTTCTTAATATCCAAGGCAATGGCCCTTGCTGAGTCCATTTACCTTAAATATGAAAAGTGAACAAAATATTTTTTATATGGTTTGTGAGAAAACATAATGGTTTTTTAAGGATTTGGGTATTAATGTCTAATAGGCCTTTTAATTTGGGTCAAGTTCAAATGAGTTTTAAAAATTGTTTTATGAAACCCAAAAATACATGCAAAATGTTTTTTTGGTTGAAAACGCTAAAACAATTGTTTTATAAAATACTAAAACATGCAAAGACATCTTTTTTTGGTTTTTTTAGAGACTTAGCCATAGTAGATTTTATTTGATTACTTTAATGAAATCCTAGTTTTTTTTTTAATGTTTTTGATTGAGAATATAAACATGCAACTAAAATAACATAAGAGCATTAATAAAATACTAAAAACCAATTGTATGCATTCACCAGAAACCACCTTCCCAATATATATATATATATATATATATATATATATATATATAGACGCACGCGCGCGCATCATGTTCACAAACATGCCATTCATATGGTTTATAAAAGACATAAACATGCATGCCCATAGATATATGGATGTGTCTATATAACACTGATCGTTGAAAAAAGCAAAAAGCTTGAAAATTTAAAGGATTTATGAAGTATAAAAGGATCAAGGTGTTAAGATGCAACATCTATATACTGAAGTTGACTTAGAATGAAGTATAGATTTGTGGAATCTAAGAATAAAATGAGGAAAGCATTCAAAATCTTGAGAAATTCTGAAATTCCAAAGTATATGGATGCTTTTTGTTGTAACCCATTTTTAGATCCCCACACAAAAATAATAAAACACAAAAAATATCAAAAAAATATTATCAAAAAATATAGCAATGAAAAAAAGGATGTCAGAATGCTTAGAAAATGATCAAAAATTGGTTGAGGAGGTTCAAAAATACAAAAAATAAAATTTGGCAGTTAATTTGGACTCAATTAAATTTTATTGGAGGTTTAATTGAATTTATAGAGGTTTTAATTGCAAGAAAAATTAATTTTAGAGTTAATTTTGGCTTTAATTAGAAAAAAAAAATTAAAGTTCTGAAGTCAAATTATATTTTTTTAGAGTTAATTTGGTCAAATCAGGGGCTTAATTGCATAAATATTGAAGTTTGATGGCCATTTAGGGACTTAATTAAAGAAATCTGAAACCAAGGACAAAAAAAAAAAGGCGCGTAAATAGAGGGGCTGGAATTAAATCGAACCAGGGGCCCAATTGAAGAAAATAGAAGTTTATTGCTCAATTGAGAGTCAAATTGCACTAATTCAAGACCAATGATCAAAGTAAGAAAAGCGGACAACTTCAGGGCTGCTGTTAGAATTTAACAGGGATGTAATTAAATTGATTTTTACAATTAAAATTGTAAATGAGGACGCGATTGAACAAATCACAAATTGAGGACCAATGTGAACTTTGATACATTTTGTCACCTTTTCATTTAAATAAAACGACATGTTTTGTCCAAAGTGGTACCGTTTCATGCACTGTTCCAAATAAAAAGAGGAAAAAACCCAACACGGTGTCGTTTTGACGACACTGTAGGTCTTCTTCTTCCCCTGGATGTGTGAAACAGGGGAAGAAGAAGATTTTTCTTCCTTCTTCTGTCACCGACATCAAACCTTTAAAAAGACACCGCCTCCCCTTTAAAAAGATGCCGACTTGCCGACCACTTTCCACGTGTTGGACGGGTGGTGGAGGAGCGGCAACACGGTGGCCGCTTCAGCCACGTCCCCCCCTGTTTTTGCCTATAAAAACAGGGGAGGAGGACAAAAAAGAAAAAGAGAAGAAGAGAATGAGAGAGAGAGAACACAACAGAGGGGAGAGGGGAGAAGGAAGAGAGAATAGAAGAGAAAGAAGAGAAAAGAGAAGGAAAAAAAGAAGAAAAAAGACAGATAAGAGAATGAAAAAACAGAGGAAGAAAGAGGAGAAAATCACCAGCCACCGTGCCTTCGCCAGCAGCACCGCCTCAACGCCATCGCAGGTAACCTCCTGCTGCCCCGTCTCTTTCTCCTTTTGCTGAGCCGTTATTTGCATTTTCATGCAAAATGTGAATTAATTCACGTTCTGCAGCAAATGGAGGGCTGGTTACTGTGCTTAGACACAGTAACCAGCCCATTTGGTTTTGGGTCGAGTTTGGCCCAACCCACTGATATGAGCCGAGTCTAGCCCATTTAAAAAAAAATTAAGATTTTGTTTTTTTTTTTTCAGAATTTTACACTTTTCTAGCACAGTTTCTTTTATCCTTTTTGATTAATATCGGTCTGTATTTTATGTTGTAAAAATACAAATCTGGTATTAAAATATCCGGTTTTCATCAAAAAACTTCCAAAAATACAAAAAAAAAATTTAAATTGTGCATACGGCCAAGTGTCTCAAAGCTAAAAAATCATATTGTGTTTTTCATACACCAAAAAAAATGTTTAGCTTGTATTTTGGCTTTAATAACCAATTTATTAAAGTCAAAAGAACATTGGCCAAAATGTCAAAAACAAAAAAATAATTATTTTGTTTCTCTTAGTATCTGGGGTACGACATTACACATAATACGTATTCTAATTATTAAATTTTTTTTTTTCGAACACTAGAACAATTAAGTTCTATCACATTTAGATAAGAACTTCCTTAATAAGGAGGGCTTTTCTTGAACCTTAGACAGACCAACTATTAGAAACCACAAAAAACAATAGATTTTATTAGACATTAAAACAATACAGCCTACTTTAGGTAGAGTGCAGTTGGGGTGCTAATACCTTTCTTTTACACAATCAGTTTCCGTATCCGATCCCTGAAACCAGTTAGGGTTCCTAGTAACCAGAATACTAGGTGGCAACTCCTGATCTATATTTTACTGATAAGAGACAAGAATTCATTGTCTCTACACATTTGCCAGGAAATAGACCATTACATTTTATTTTTCCTTGAGGGTGGACGATCGCCACAACATCGCACACGTGCGACACTCTTAAAAGATATTTTTATAAAAAGGAAATATGACAAAAAAAAATAAGAAAAGCATATGAATATAATAAAAGCATATAAGAATGAACAATTCTTTTAAAAAAAATTATGCTAAACAAAAATAACCAATATATAAGAGCAGATGAATCGATTAGCCCTTAAGCAAGATACTAAAACATTACTATAGTAATTTTTTTAAAAAAATAGCTTAATCTTATTTTTCTATTATATATGTCTATTTATGTGCATCTCATAAAACTTAAATAATATAAAATAAGTTTACATTGAACCTCTCATAACCTATTTATTACTTTATTGATACTTTAATTTGTTTTTCTATCAAAATTCTAAAAACATTTAAAACAAGTCAACAAAAGCCAATAATTCTACAAAGAAAAATAAAATTACATTAAAATTCAACATATTATTAATGGTTAATCCGATCCATTTATCCTTACATGTATTCTCTCATATTCTCATTCAAACAAATTTCACTCTCATATGCCCTTATATGTTCAATTTTTTTTCTCTCATATCTCCTTTGATCACTTCTTAGAAAAAAATTTCCCCTTAAATTATTTTTAAAACAAAAAAAAAAGGAAAACTAAAGAAAAGACTGAAATATTCATTTCGCGCATAACTTATTTTATTGGCATAAACATATTCTATAATAAGGCTATATAGAAATGGTTTTTTAGTTTTTGGATTTTACATGTTAATTTTAATTATTTTTTCTAGGTTTTACAATGTTTTTATGTTTTCTAGTTTTTTTCATAGGTTTTCAAGTTTCTTTCATTTTTATTCAAATACTTTTTTTAAAAAAAAACCTTTGGTTCTTTGAGGGGCTTTTTAGTCTAACAAAAGGTGGCAAAATGGAATATGAAAAATAATAATTTGAATATATAACGGCTTTTTTATTTTCTCATGAAAAAGATTTTTAAAATTAAAAAATTATACTTAATATTTATCAAAAACATACATTTTAATTTCATGAGATTTTCTTAAAAACATACTTAATATTACAATAAAAAGTTTATCTTTTGTATATAATTATAGTTATGGAAAATATCACATAAATAAAAATTGGAGTGATTAAATGTGTAACAAGGCCTAAAATCAATATATTGTACATATTTTCTAATTAAAGATATCAATTTCATCGAAACTTAATAAATACTAATCCAAATCAAACAATTACCTTACTTAATAAATAATAAATAAGATATAAATATTTTCAAACTTGATTAAAACTTACTCAATAAAAAAAAAATATATATATATATATATATATATATTAAATAATAAATAATATTTTATATGGATACTCAAAATCTAATGAATAAGACAATAGATATCTAAATTTAATTATTATTTTTTTGTAAAAATCTAATTTGTTGATATTTATTATAATCTCTACACCCAATAAACCCAGAGAATGGAATATCAATATAAATTTGATGAATAGGGTAATAACTATTTAAATTTTTTACCCCGAATGTAATATAAATATCGTAGAAACATGGATATATATTGTCATCGCTACTCCCAATAAACTAAAAAGAATAGAATATCAATATGTACATAGATAGAAAAAGCATCACGTTTATTTATCATGTAAAGGATTACCTGAACAAATTTCTTATCTTACAAAGAAGATACTATGAAGCATAGTTATTAAATTTGGTTCAGAAATTGACTCGGTTAAGGGGCTAGGTTTTGAGTTTTATGGGCGATCCGGGTTAACCCGAAAAAATTAAAAAAAAAAACAAAGTTTTAATATTTACATAAAAAAATTAAGAAAAAATCCATGTAAATACAAGCTATATATATTGTAAATAATAAAATTTAAAAGAATATTCTAAAATATTTTTTATCCCACATTAAAAATTTATTATGTTAAGCTTTTAAGTTGAAGTATTTAAACCAACAAAGTTTCTTATCCTACATTGAAAAAACATAATTTTTTTTCTTGTAAACATAGAGTATATATACAAATGAGTTTCAAATTCTACATTGAAAAAAGATAATTTTTTTCTTGGAAACATAAAGTATATATACTAATGAGTTTTCAATCACACATTGAAAAAAAAAATATAATTTTTTGAACATAGAGTATATATATTGATGGATTTCAAATCTCACATTGAAAAAACATAACTTTTTTTCATGTGAATATTGAGTATATATACTAATGGGTTTCAAATCCCACATTAAAAAAATATTATGTTATCTTTTTAAGTTGAAGTATTTAAACCAAATTTTTTTTTATAATATTGAAAAAACATAATTTTTCTGGGATTATTTCAAATCTCATATTTGAAAAAAAAAAAAAGAAATCTTAACCGCGTCTCACCCTGGTCACGGGTTGACCCACCAGGTCAACCGGATTTTATCATGTCATTACATTAAAAGATTTTTTAATAAACCTAAATCAATCTAGTTTTTAAGTCGATAAGATCAATCCAGATTTAATAATACTGCTATGACAACTATCTTTCTTCTTTTGGCCCAACAGTTTGCGCACATCAAACAAACGGTAGTAAACAGTATATCTTTCGTCGGCAAGTGGCAATTGAGTTGAGCGGAAGCCATGGACTTCGCCTGAGAAACTCGAAAAGAAAAGACTTGGTCCTGGGACGTGTGACTTCTTTGAATCGAGAGCCAGAAACTAGCCCATCACATAATAAACGGGGCCTTATAATATTTGATTAAGCAAAAGGCCTCCTTATAGAAGGCTCTTGAACCGATCAACTGGGCCTCGACTAGGTCTGAGTTTACTTGGTTGAGGATGGAAAAGCCTAGTCTTGTACTCCAATGCCTTCAAATTATTTACCACTACACTTCTCTTCAAAATAACCAGCAACCTAGTTTTATATAATTATTAATTTTAAAATTTATAAAATTAATTAAAATATAAACAAATTAATCCAAATATTTATGTTAATAAAAAGTTATGCTCGCATGCTCTGCCAACATTTCAACTAACTCACAATTCCTATTCATTATCCCCTTCCCCTTCCCCTTCTTCCAGCAGTTATCCATTACTCTTTCCACCAAACTGAACTGTCAGAGGAAGAACGGCTAGAAATTTAAAACGTTGTGAGTATTTACAACTTGGATCACTGCTCTCTGGGCAGATCCATGTGAGCATTTACAAGTGCAACGGACAAACTTTACAATTATTTGAACGTTGCTATGTATAAGTCAACTGTTTTAGCAATGACTTCTCTAATGTAAATGTGGCTGTCATCCATGAGGACCCTAACCGATAACATGTATTATTGTTGGGCTGGCATTGAAGCCACTTAATTAAGACCACAATATGGTGAAAATGATGAGTCTAGACAGATTATTATGATAGAAGCGAAAACGTTGCGAGTATAGCTTTTTTTTTTATTTAACATAGATGTCCGAACCAGTTTATATATAGCTTGACTAATTTCACGAGTCCTAAAATTAATGACCATGTAAATCTGTAGTAGTCATTATATGAGCAACCATAGGGCTCGAACCTGAGACCATAAAAAGATCAAACCTCTTAGTTCTAAACTTTTATTACTGGGCTACTTTCTAAATGGTTGAGTATAGTTTTTTTATTGAGGGAGAAGATCATATACAGTGGAATTAAGGTTGAGATAAGAAAAGAATATAAGAGTGTAAAGGAGTTACCGCCAAGTGGGGATGAGCTTGATGAACATGATATATGTAAAGAGTGATCGTAGTAATGAAGGGGCTTAAGGCAATGGATTAGAAGGAGCGGAAGCAGGATTGTTGATCCAACTAACAATATGATAGTAATGATTACTGATCAATCACTTTATATAACTTAAGAGTCCAATATGAGGAGTTTGAAAACAATGCACAAATATAAATTTTCAACATCAGCTGAGTCAAGTTTCTATTATATTTGATTTTTAACTTTTCATATTATTATTTATTTTATTGAAAGTTGCTCGATCATATTTTTAAAAGGTCTACATTAACTAGTATCAGATTTAGATTTTAAAAATCAATTTTACAAGAATTGAAGAAAGGTGAGATAAAAAGAAAAAAACATAGCAAGTATATTTGAACAAAAAATAATTGAGTGAAATACAAAAAAATGTAAAGATGTGAGTGAAATTAAAAAATATTAAAAACAAGCAACGACATGGCACAAAAAAAACACTCTCAGAGGGTATAAGGCAAATCATGAATGTTTAGAATCAATCTTGTATGATGGGACGTTGTTGCTGGTAATTTAAATTGAAAAATGATATAAAATCTATCTATTCTTAATCTTATCGCTAATTCTTTAATAATTAATAAACATTATAATTCAAAAAGAAAATATAGATGCTTGCGCCACCTAAATGAATGATCATTCATTTTGTATAATTTGAGTTTGATTTTTAAAATTAAATTCCTTTATTATTTCTTGATTTGATTGAGTCTTGACACATTTATACAATGTCTATGATGTGATTCTTCCATCAAGATCGACTATTAGTCAATCAAATTGAACCAATATGATTAATAAGTGTCCATTTCTAATAAAAATAATTTTAAAATTTTGTTTTCTTAATTTTTGTATAAATAGAAAAAGAAATTAAATATTCTTAAAACAAATATTCAAAAAAAAAATTAAAAAGCAGAGACACGAATTATTGGATCAACCCCACAAATAAAACAACTCAAATTTCATTTGTTAAAAAAACTACATAAAAAAAAAAAAGGGAAGTGTATTCTATTACTAGCTGGCTAGTATTTAAAGAATCTTTTGATTATTCTCTCAAGATATAAAAATAATAATAATAAATGGAACATGTCGCTCTCTATCTTCTTTTTTTTCTATGACTTATCTCCATATCTCCAATTAAATATATTTATATATTTTGTATGTGTCTTATGTGTCTTGAGATACTAATCATAAACAGAAATCAATGAGGCAATTAACCTTAACTTGTTTATATCTATCCGTATTTCGATCCATCGGAAAAGACGTGCATGCAAATATATTAATTGATTGTGCCTATAACATTTCCATTAAACATAGAATGCAAGTATGCAGTTGTGAAAGGGACGATTTTGCTACCGAGTACAGATGACGAATAAAAATTAATAAAGAGGAAAGAGACGACCTTTCCCTTGCCCTTAATGATATTTTTATGGTCAATTTCACAATGATCTCAATCCAAATTAAGATGCTCTCTGGCTGCTGGGGTGAACTGATCAAACAAATGGCTTCTTCCCGTTATGATGCTATGACTTGGGTTGCCGGCAACCTGCTGGTGACTCTATAAATATTGCTGGAGTTAATATATATATATATATAGAGTCAAATTGTGGGTTGCAATAATTACCTATAATATTTTTTTTATTTTATTTTATTATTCTCAATTTAATTCTTTTATATTAAATTAACTTGGGATTAAGTTTAATGTTTTATTTTGGTTGATTTTATATGGGGCTTTCATGGTGTTAAAAATAAGTTTTGATGTTGAGTTAATGTTTAATTTCATATAAAAAATTAATAAATAACATTAATATTTCGGCTTCATGACTCGATATGTATTTGGTTGAAATTAATATATTTATTGTTATTTATTGATACATATAATTTTCATTTTATTGTATTGAATGCACATATAAACATTTTACTTTGTAGTTAAAATTGAAAATCAAAGTTTACATGTATATAGCCTAGTGAGGAAAAATATTTAAATTATCATTATAAGGTTATGCTAAACAAAAGATGTTCAATAAAAACCTAGAGTTTATACATGTTTAAAACTATAAGCAAGTAAAAGCACAACTAATGGGAAACATGCCTTTTAAAAAAAAAAACTAGCATACATACTAAGAAGATGTTTGGAAGTGATCAGTTTCAACTTGCTTTTTGTTAAAATTTGATTTTTTTACTTCAAATTAATCTTTTAAAAGTTTTTGAATTATTTTGATATGTTGATGTCAAAACTAAATTTTAAAATAATAATAAAAAAATATTATTTTGATACTTTTCCGAACGAAAATACACTTTGAAAAACAATTGTTACTATACAGTCAAATACCCTTTAAGCATATAATCAAATTTGCAATTGATATTAATTCAAAGCATTATCATGCATAATAATAAAAATAAAAATATTTATGCTTAAATTAAAATAAATGAGGGTATTTACTTGTTGAAAGACTTTAAAATAATGAGAGCTTTGTTGTTATCAATAATGAATCGTATGTTTTTAAGACTTTATTGCTCCTTACTTATATAACTAGGATATTTACAATATATCTCCCAAGATTTTAACAATATCACTATGATTTATATTCACTTTTAAATAAAGTCTATGAATTAAAAAATATAAAAATCAAATATCTCTAAAAAAAACTATAAGCTCTAGATTTGGAAGAAAAATCTAAGCATAAAAATAAAAAGAAAAATACTAAAAAAGAGGTGAGGAGAGCATGTAAAATATGAATAATTTAAGTTGAAAACTTTTCCTTCACCCTTTTTATAATAAATTTTAGAAGCTAAAAAATTAATAAGAATTCATTCTCATTATTATTAATATTTGATTAGCTATTATAAATCAAAAATTAAATTTTAAAAAATTAAGAACTTTTTAAAATTAAATTTTTATTTACCCATAATTTATTTAAATTATGTTAAGCAAAACAAACTTTTAACAAAAAAAAATTCTTTATAATAAGAAGCTTACAATACCCACACTTTTTTTGTGTTGAAAAAAAGAAAAACTCAATATCGCAATGCAGCAAGAGGAATAAACTAAACTAGTTGGATTATTTTGTTCAAAATCAGTAGCCTTTAATACTGAGGGGGGTCATAGCGCCGAAACTTGTACTTCATAATCACACGTGGCACTTCCTAGTTGGTTTGAGTAGAAGATAATAAATTTTAAATGCAAGTATTGTTGCCCTGTGTTTGTGTCTCTGTTGCAGAAGCCAGCCAGTAGTATTTTGGCGACATGTGCCCTCACCATAAATAACGCAAAGCACTAAACATCATACTTGTGTAATTGCTTGTAAACCATTTCTCTCCTCATCTAGGGATTCACGTTTCTTTTGTTCATTCTTTTTCATCGTTTTGTTTTATCTTACGTCGGAGCAACAAAGTAGAAATACTGGTAGACAAAAATAATCATGGCAGAAACAGAGATGGGTTGCAGGGAGCAAAGGTGGTCTCTCAAGGGTATGACCGCACTAGTCACTGGTGGAACCAGAGGCATTGGGTTAGTTATCTTTCTAACTTATCTCTGCCCTTTTTTAATTATTTCCTGTCTCAATCCTTAGATAGCTGATTACTGTTTTTGATGAATCAGATTTGCGATTGTAGAAGAACTGGCAGGATTTGGGGCAAGGGTGTATACTTGCTCACGCAACGAGAAAGAGCTCAATGAGAGGATAAAAGAATGGGAAATTAAAGGGTTTAATGTCAGGGGCTCGGTTTGTGACCTCAGTTCCCAAGACGACAGACAGAAGCTGATTGGTTCCGTCACCTCTGCTTTCGATGGGAAGCTCAATATCCTTGTAAGTCCACCAGCTATTCCATATTTTTCAATCGTATTATACTCAATTTTCAGTAAGGTTTTAAATTCGAGCATCTCCTATGTGAGAGAGAAAAAAGAAGAAAACTTACCAAATATCCGGAGGCCAAGCTTGGTGGGAGGTGCATAACCAATGAGTGCTCTCATGTTTCTTGAGACATGAGACATGACAAGTTAAAGGACCAGACATGAGCAGGAAATGATCTTGCATGCTTGTGTCAATTCTGAAGTGTAGGAACTATGGACACTACCTATCTCCATATTGGTATGATATTGTCCACTTTGGGCCTAAGCTCTCATGGATTTGCTCTTGGGCTATACCCCAAAAGGCCTCATACCAATGGAGATATTTGTCCATCCTTATATACCCTTGATCCTCCCCATTTCTAGCCAATGTGGGACTTTGGTCGTATACCCAACAATCCTCCCCTCGAACAAAGGACCACCGAGCCTCCCCTCAAATGATCATTCATCCGTCCACTCTCTATCAACCATGATTCTTCATTCTCCACTTCACCGTGTTGGGGCCAGGACACGTCCATGAAGCATCCGGAGAGCACTACCTGACTTGAGAGTTTGTTCTTTCTAGGTCTACTCCTCTTCATGTTAGAATACTGACATGCAAACCCGACAAGACAAAAGGTAAAGGATAGGATAAAATGAGAAATGAGACACACAAGAATTTACGTGGTTCACCCAATTAGACTACGTCCACGGGCAAGTATAGAAGGATTTTACT
>JAAWWB010000896.1:0-25006 GCA_018804465.1 Populus tomentosa | reverse complement strand
AGCAAGGAAATGTATCATTTATTCATGGGTTATATTAGGCTGACTTGTAAGATAACACTACTACTCTCCTATGTAATCATGATATAATGAATACTTTATTCTTATTCTATAATTAATATTTTGGGTTAATCTTTATTTTTTCCCCTAAGATTGGTTTTGTTAGTTGCTAGGTACGTACATAATGAATATTTTTGCACTTTAATTATCTCTCCCTTTTATTGACTTTTCTAAGGTATTTAATATCCTGTAGTTTATCTGTATTTATTGGCTAGGTACATGATGAATATATAGGTTTGTTAAAATTTCTCCTTGTTATTATTATCCTAACCAACCCTTCTAAACCCTCTAGATGTGATTCTGTGCCCTGAACCCTTGTCCCGCACATTTCAACATACAAATAAAAAAATCATAAAAAATACGATTATTAATTTTAAATCTAAACTATTTTTTACATTAATCTTATTATAAAACAATTTTGATTTCTTAATTATGGACTTTATAATACTTAACAAAAGATATTAAGTTTTTTTTCTAAGATGATATCAATTTTTCTAAAACTATTTTTTTAATTGAAATTTTTTGATAATTCAAGAATATAAGGCCAAAAATAGTTTAGTTCTAACATTAAAAAGTACCTATATAGTTGGATGGTATTTTCTAGACTTTTTCCTTCTTTTTTATTTTACTAAAAATTAAAATGCACTAGGTCTGGGTGTGCGCTTTATATTGCTAGTCTGATCAACACCCAACGACTGCATTAAAAAAAAACTGTCATTGTTTTTTTATGCATGTGATAAATTATTTAAAATGAAAATTAAAAGCTTTCCCAATGTATCAAACAGAATTAATAAACTATTATACATTTTAGTAAATGAAAAAAAAAACGGTGCAACTTGTTTGACATAATGGGCTAAAAGCAAACCGACCGCCTTGTTCAAATGAAAATCTAGTTAAAAAAATTAACATTGCTACTATTTTAACCCATACTTAACCCTAGCTTAAATGTGAAATAACAAATAATTAAAAGATTATATTATAAATAAATCTATAGAGTAGTGGCGGAGGTGGGGGGCTGGCAGGGGCCCTAGCCCCTGTAAGAAAAATTTTCACAGCCCCTCCCTTATATAAAATAACTAAAATTTCAATATTTTTAAAATAATTCTTTTAATTCCCCCACCCCTCTTATTTTTTTTTTCCTTACTCCACCCCTTTTATGGAGTGAAATGAAAAGATGGAGACATACAATATTGACTCGTGTTAACTCAAGAAATCAACAGCTCGGGCAATGGACACAGTTACATTGAGCTAACTTGATTGTACAATCTTCCTCTTTCTTTATCCTTTCCTTGTTCTTCTCGTGGTTGAGCCTTAATAGGGTCTCAACTGACCTCGAGTTCAATTAAAAAATGGAGATGAGAGTTAAGAGATAAATAAATGTTGAAGAATAAAATTTTAATGCTGAAGGATGAAACTAAAAAAATATTAGCTTAAAAAAACAAACAAAAAAAAACCAAGGAAACGCAGGGGTGGGGGGCTGGCAGGGGCCCTAGCCCCTACAAGGAAAATTTTCACAGCCCCTCCCTTATATAAAATAACTAAAATTTCAACATTTTTAAAATAATTCTTTTAATTCCCCCCCCCCCCTCTTATTTTTTTTCCTTACTCCACCCCTCTTATGGAGTGAAATGAAAAGATGGAGACATACAATATTGACTCGTGTTAACTTAAGAAATCAACAGCTCGGGCAATGGACACGGTTACATTGAGTTAACTTGATTGTACAATCTTCCTCTTTCTTTATCCTTTCCTTGTTCTTCTCGTGGTTGAGCCTTGATAGGGTCTCAACTGACCTCGAGTTCAATTAAAAAAATGGAGATGAGAGTTAAGAGATAAATAAATGTTGAAGAATAAAATTTTAATGCTGAAGGATGAAACTAAAAAAATATTAGCTTAAAAAAACAAACAAAAAAATCCAAGGAAACGCGGGCAAACCTCGTAGACTGGGTTAATAATCCAAACTCGCAACTTATGAAATTCTAGACTCACATTCAATAAAAAAGTCCAATTCCCAACTAATTTAATATTAGAGAATGAAATTATAAAAAGAATCTAATTTAAAAAAAAATATTGCCAAAGCAAAATAAATTGCAACATAAAAAATGAGGACCAAAGTACATAGGGAAAAACATTATGATATTGTAAAAAAACCTCAATTCTAAAAATCATCTAAAACAAAACGAATAGAAATTTAAACAACGAAGACAAAATATATCTGACAAAAAATCAAAAGAGAATGAAACTAAAAAATAAATAAATATTGAAGGATAAAATCAAAATTGAATTAATACATTAGCTTAAAAAGAGGGGGGGTGAGCAAAGCAAACCCGCATAAATCTTCTAAACTCAAGTTAATCCCTCAAAATTTTAACTCGTAAATTCAAGATTCTAGTTCAATTAAAAAGCTTAATTTCCAACTAATTTAATGTTGAATGATGAGATATTAAAAAAAAATTAAAGAATGTGCCAATGCAAACACAAAATTGTAAAAAAAAAAATGAGGATTAAATCACATAGGAGAAAAATTGAAGGGGGGTGGAAACATAAAAAAAAAAATCATGTAACACAAATAAAAAAAAAATCAAAATAATGAAGACTAAATTTGATAGATAAAAAATTAAAGGTAGATGAAATTAAAAAAAAAATCAATTATATAAACCATTTCAAATATAAAAATATTAATTAAAAGAACAAGGGTAAAATCTGAAGGAAAAAGAAAATTTAAGGGATGATTTAAAGTTTTGAAGTGCCACGCGCGGAAACTAAGGTGGACAGAGGAAAAAGGCAAAAAAAAAAAAAAAAAAGAGCCAGGAGATGCCAAATCAGAGGTTAGAATGTTGCATGTGCTGCTGCGGAAGGGAGGGGCTGCCTAGACAAACCTACCAAACCAAGGAAGCTCGTTGTTTACCTTCGTATGCCACCAGACGTGTCGCTCAAAGGCGATAGAGTCCCTGACACGCTGGCGCATGCTTTCTTTGCATGTGTCATTGGATTTTTTTTTTAATTTTTGTTATTTATTAAAAAATCAAATCGCTCCTAAGAAAACATATATACAAAAAAAACCATTGGGTGACAATTTACCATTTAAAAAAAAACAAATGATATAAGCGCCAGTTTACTATGCAAATAAGAATAAAAAGGCAGTTTAATGTTTTTTTAAGGGTAATTAAGTAACTTTATTATATTAAAAAAGTAAAAAGTTTTAATTGTTCCTAATTAATTTTATAATGATTAATGTACCATGTGTTAAAACTTTAGCACTCTCAAAAGCAAGTTCATTAATTGTTTTTTTTTTAAAGAACATCAGTTATACTATAGCAGTTAATAAATTAGTTTTTATATAAGTATATCAAAATGAATAAAAAAACATATTAATTTTAAATTTAAAAAAAAATCAAATTTTACCCAACTCTTCAGAACACGATAGCAAACAAAAGGTTAGTTGTTTTGTCATATCTCTACGATGGTTATACTACACGGCTATATAAGTATTTATTGGCCGGTGGCGTAATCAACGAGTGGATATAGAAATTGAGCCTAACACTAGTCTTTTTTGGAAGCTTTTAAGAATACACCCTTTACATTTCTTTGGGTACTATGCTTGAAATTTGAATTCAGATTGAAGATAAAAAAATTAAATATATTTTGTTTATTAATTTCATGATCGATAAGATTAATCGTTTCAGATATAACATTAAAAAAATAATATTAAACACACTTAATCTTCAGACGAATCTCTATGCACAACAATTTTTTGCATGGTCTCATTCAAAAACTCTCCATTAATGGTGGTTTGTCATATGAGATTGTTATGATTTTCATTTTTTTTAACCACCCTTCTCTCTACTTTTTATTTTTACAGTGTGTATATTTTTAATGTTAAAAAAATATCTAATCATTGCTACCTTGTTTTCCAATAAAAAAATTAACCATGAACTGAAAATATAATATATATTGGACAACATCTTTTTTAAATATTAATATAGTGACATGTTAGATGTTATTAATTTTTAAAGATTAAGACGATGATATATTAGATTAACTTGATTTATCAAATTTACAACTTGTGTCAAAAGACCCTATAGAAAGTAAATCAAAATAAAGTATGCAGGTCAATTCTTAATTAACTCAACAGTGAAGGATAAAATTAAAAAAGGATAAAAAAATCTTTTCAAGTCATCGCGGGTTAACTTTTCAAACCCGCAACCCGGGTTAACCTGCCAAACCAACAACGTAGGTCTTGAGATCAGGATAACCCCATATAAAGCATGTCATAACCCAATTTTTAATACACCCCCCCCCCATTTTCGTACTTTTTCAAAAAAAAAAGTCTGGAAAATAGCAAAAACAAAAAATCCAAAAAAAGATTTTTTTGATGTATTCGCGTTGTTTTTTGCATTTTCAACGTCTTTTCAAAAGATTTTCATTTTCGGACTTTTAAAAAAAAAGTCTAGAAAATAGAAAAAACAAAAAATCCAAAAAAAGATTTTTTTTTATGTATTTACACTGTTTTTTGCATTTTCAATGTCTTTTCACAAGACTTAAAAATTCAAAAATTTACTTTCAACGCATTTAATTTTTAACATATTCATTTCAAAATCTTTGATATATTTTTTTCTCATCAAGTTGACATTGTCTCTTTAAAAAAATATTTGAACAATGGGACCAAAACTACAAAAAATAAATAAATAAATAAAAGACCAAAATGATTTTAGGTTGCTTGGTCACAAAGTTTGCTTGTGAACCAAATAATTGAGAGGGAAAAAACAAGTTATTTTACCTATAAGTAATGAGAGAATCTCACACATAAGAGGGGGGAATTAGTGAGAGCATTAGCGGGAAAAAAAAAAAACAATGAGTTAAGTTTTTTCACTACACACCCTCCCAAAAGACACATACAAGAAACATTAAACCTATTATTCCAAAACTCAAACAACCAACCAATATTAGTCATCAACTCCTCCCAAAACCTTCTTGCAAACAGAACCTAAAATCAACAAATCCTCAACCTTCTTTTATTACTGACACAATCAATCACAACCAAGAAGGGCAATCACCATACCCAGCATTCTTCACTGACCCAATAACCTTCTCTTTCTTGTAAAGGCTAAGAAAAACTTAACCTATTTTTTTAGCCATAACAACCACCACTCGTAACCCTTTTATATCCAACTCCAACATTTTCACATTTGCTCTAGCCAACGCTGCTCCCTCTATTGTCCAATTAAAGAACCCAAATCAAACTCAAAACCAACCATAAAACACCCCCTAAAAAATCCTACACACTCACTGAAAATCTTACTTTAATAAAGATACAACTTTTATTTTTAAATTGCATATGGCCAAGTATCTTAAAAAATATAAATTATATTTGCATAAATAATAATAATAATAATAATAATAATAAACGTATTATTTACCATCTTTAAATACAAAAATTCAAGAAAAATAATTTTGTTGATATCTTTACATGCCTTTTGGATTTAATAGTTGGATAATGAAATCTTTGAGAATTTGGTCCACATTTCAAAAATACCAAGAAAATTTATTTTGTTTATCATAATATAAAGAAATATGAACTTATATGTAAGATATATTCTTGATATTAAAAGAAAAATATAAAAAATATATTTTGATTCTAGAATTGCTAAGTTTGGCCCTAAAGTTATGGTCCACTCCACTAGGGTGGATTGACTTTAACCATTAGGCAGACTAGTAGTTAAAAAAAACAACAACACCTTAGTTTATATCATATAGATAAACAATGCAGTTTATCTTAGATAAGATATACTAGGGGTGATACGCCTTCCCTATACACAAACAATTCTCTTATCTAGACTTAATAGGAGTTAGGTTCCTGATGACTAAAATAATAGGTGGTGATTCCATCACTTTTGTTATTGGTAAAGGACAAGAATTTGATGTCCTTTCCACCCATCACAAAAAAGATCTTGGTCCAGGAGGATGATCGCTTCGACACCCCACACATATAACAAAATGATGACCAATTTTGGCCTTAAAATATCTACTGATCAATTTTTCAAGATCGGACATATCTCCTAAACCGTACATCAAAATAAGCTGAAAGTTTGCATGGACATACTAGACACATAAAACTATATTTTTCTAATTTTTTAGGTTAAATGGATATGGGAAACATATTATATCAAAATGTTGAATTTACTAGATAAATATATTCAATCTGTTAGACTAGACCTTTTTTGTACTGTTTAGAACAAATCTGGAGCTACAGGTAGAATTTTGATGTCATTCAGGTTGGTTTGGAAACTAAACATCGTAGGATTTCTAACCATAAATGATGGGCCCAATAATTCATTCAGACAAGAGTTTGCAAATAATGTGCAAACATTGGAGATTCAGGCTACATAGAGCAATTTCAGCATGAAGACTTTGTTTTTATTATCCTATTTTATTTATTTATTAATTAATAATTATTTTTTAATTTGGGTTTGTTCTAGCCCATTAAACATTGTTTAGGGATTTATTTCATTATTGAACGTATGTTAGTTGATTACTAGTTTTAGGTCATTAGCTTATAACGCAAAAGGGGTTCATTAGAGTTAGTTAGAGGAGACTATATTATGTTTTTTTAGCTAAAAATTTCAGTAGCAAGTTAGAGAATTAATGTGACTTTTGCTTTTATTTGTTTATGGAAAAACAACTTTTCTTTGTAGGGAAAAAAATCATACACTAACTTATCGAATATTAACTGACTTCGTGGTGTCATTTGCATACCGGGGGCTCTTATATATAAGGTTATCTCTTGATCTAATTTTTTTTTTAATACTTTCGGTTCTTAGATATAAGGTTACCTCTAGGTCAAGGTTCTATCAAACTTAATTTTCAGCTTTTCATATTGTTATCTACTTTGTTAAAGGATGCTTCACTACGTAATCAAGAGGTTAACATTAATTGGTATTAGAGTTAGGTTTCCAAAATCAGGTTATATCCTCTCTTTTTTTCTTGTTAGTTTATGCTTCCTTAGGTTTAATTTCTTTAATTCAGTTTTTGATTATTTTATGTATAAAGCTTAATAGTTTGCGTTTAGGGTGTCATAACCCATTTTTGGGTTATTCCCTAAAATTTACCATTTGTTATTTTAAAATAAATAATAAATAATAATAGCATGAAAACAAGCATTTTGGAAAAAGTAAGCTGAGAAGATTTCAAATATAAAGGAAGATCAAGATGCAATTTTGAATGAATTAAAAGCCTAATTGTACCTCATTCTACCCAAAATTGGAGAGACAATACAGATTCAAGGTCAAATTAAATCATTATTGGATTAATCTGCATAAAAATTAAGACTATGGATATAATTTGATTTTTAATAGGCCAATTTGATGTAATCATGGGTCATATTAAAATAGTTGGTGTTGATTGGTCATTTTCCACTATACAACATCTTCTTCTCTACCTATTGTCTGATTATTGAGAGTCTTTCTTGACTGAAACATGGGGAAATCTATAAAGAAACTGATGATGCTCCGTGATGCCCAATTTAACAGTCCCTCAACTTAGGCCTTCCCACCTGGACATCGTTGCTCTTAACCTCTACATAGTGATTCAAGCCCATCTTCTCAAGGTGTCCCAATTGTAAGGTTGAACTATCCCGACTCTTCATCTTTTGATTCATTGATTCCCAGTTTTGAAGCGGCGGCTCTGCTGCTTGAAACCCTAACCCCAGCAACAACAAATGTAATGCTAGCCACCTTTGCTGGACTAAGTAGAAGTAAAGACACTATGGTGACTGGAAACCTAAAGGATTTGACAGTTACTGAGTCGTCAAGGGCCATAATGGTGGTCATGCCTTACTCCGCCGAGACAGCACGTGGTGGTTTGAGGGCGGATCACTAATGCCAACGACACTCACTTATTCCCCCCACTAGGTATCTCTTTATCCATTATTAATAATGATCAACCTAAGATTTCTATGCTACCTATAGCTAAAGGCCTTGACCTTACATATGTTCTATCCTCTTATAACCCTGACTCATGTTCTCCGTTATCCGAGGATTTTGGTAAACTTAAGGATTTCTGGAAATAATGTTTGATTGGGTACTGTTTTTGTAAACCTCCTGGATATACCATATTTGGGAAATTTATGGATCATGTATGGAAATGTAATGTCAACCTGCATCTTCATGATTCGGGCTGGTTAATCTTTCGTTTCTCAACAGAAAAGGATATGTTACATGTCTTGAACAGAGGTTCTTATATTATCTAATGTCAACTGCTGGTTCTTAAACCTATGACTTCCTTGTTTGATTTTTGTAAACCAAACTTGTCATATGCACCGGTTTAAGTGAGATTTCCCAACCTTTCTCTGGAATGTTGGTCACAAGCTTGCTTGTCAAAGATTAACAAACCTATCCGCAGTGATACTCCAACAAATTCCATATCTCAGCTTTTGTTTGCTAGAGTTTTGATAGAAGTTGACTTATATGTGGATTTACCTACCATTGTTAACATATCCATGCCAGATGGCACCATAATGCTATAAGCTTGGACATCCTGGTGCTACCTGCCAGAACCTTGGTGTTAGCCCTAAAGACTCGCCTTCCCCCGCGCCAACTAAATATGTGTATACATCCCCTGGTCATATATCTTATGATGGCCCCTCGGAGACCATGGCTTATTTAAAACCTGTCCTATACTCTCCCCCAAGATTCTACACTATAGCTGTAACGACAACAGGAACTTGGGAAGCTAATCGAAGGAGGAAAAAAGCAAAACTTCCTAGAGTGGCCGACTCTTCTGAGTTTGATGGAAACAAAATGCTTGATTCTCCCTCTGGTACGAGCTAGGATCATCCCCTGCTTAAGCGTGTAGATTACTGCCATAGGATATTTTTACTACCTTGTCTGATGCTAATCTTAATGTATCTACTGGTAAAAAACCAGGAAATCCATGGCTGATTGGTCCTCCCCCTGGTTTTTTTTTTTTATTGCTTGTTGTTGTTGGTCTCTGCCTTTACTCCTTAGTAAGGGTCTGTTGGTTGTTGCTATTAGTTATTTTAGTGATGTGTCAAGCATGTTGATGATGATGGTTGTTGTATGTCCCTACTTCATAAAGGGCTTGCTTGCTTTTGGTGACTGTTCTTTGGCCATATGTTTTTATTCACAGCCTCGATCTGTTTAGTTTTGCTAGCTTAAATTATTCCAGGGAAGTTGTTTCATATGCCTGCTTCGCAGGATATTCTGTAAAAGGGAGTATGTTCCCTTGATATGCTTTTAGGGTGCTTACCCTGGGGAGCCTGTTCCCCTGCTCCTGCCTTTTGGTTTGTTTTGGTACTATTACGCAAGATATGTTTGCTTTGTTTTCTAGGGAGCATGTTCCCTAGTCTTTAGGATTTAGATTTTATGTAAATATTTTGTACTCCGTTGGTTTCCAGCTTATTTTTTATCTATATATTTCTTACATTTGATAAAAAAAAAAGTTTAATTATGTTTAAGAATTAATTTTAGTCAAATTAAAGGATTTAATTAAGTGCAAAGACTTAATTATATTTTAAATGAATCAAATTAATTTTATTAGGGATTCACTTGGTGAAAAAATAAGTTTGGGAGCCCAATTTAGGTTTAATGGAAATTTTAGACAACCAAACTTAATTTTTACAAAGTCAACTGATTGAAATCAAGGGTAAATTGCAAGAAAATAAAAGTTTATGGTCAGTTAGGAATTAAATTGAAGAAATTCACTGTCAATGATCTTTTCAAAAAAGGCACCAAATTTTAGGAACTCAATTGATTGAAATCAGGAATGAAATTGAAGAAAATTAAAAGTTTGATTATCAATTGAGGATCAATTTGCATAAATCAATACCAAGAACCAAAAGGACAAAGACGCTGAAATTCGAGGCTGATATTGAAGTTTGGTAGGATCAAAATTGCATAAAATTAGAAGTTACATGCTAATTAAAAGGAAGGACTAAATGGAACTTTGGCCAAATCTCTAAATTAAAACTAAAAAGATGTCGTTTTAAAGATTAAAAAAAACTTAGACGACACATAATGTGACTACTGTTCATCTTTTTTCTTTCTTTCCACCTGATAAAACTATCTGGTGGCTATTTATCAAGGGCATTTAATGCTTCTTTTCCCTACTAAATCGGACAAACCATACACCACCATGATAGCCTGACATTGTACTACACCTTATAGTAGGTCTTATCGAGCAACTGCCTCTACAGCACTACCCTAAAGAGATCAACTCAAGCAGCATGTAGCAACCCGTTTTGCAACTTACAACTTGAAATTCCAACCTACAACACCTTCAGCCTAGGTAAACTTTTTCAAGCATTCCCTCATACACTTCATTTCTTCCTTTTTCCCGTATCTTGCAAAAAGGACATGAATTAATTCATGTCCTGTGTAACAACCTGGCTTATTCAAAGCTAAAATTAGTGGAATATTTTTTATTCAAAGCTAAAATTATCCCGGATGTCATTAGTCAAAGCTAATCAATAATCACAACCCAGTTATTTATTTTGAATGACATTAGCCAAAGCTAATCATCAAGCACAACCTGGTCATTCATCTCCAATGTCATTAGTCAAAGCTAATCATCAATCATAATGAACATTCCATAATTGGTTTGACATTTTTCGGTAGTCCAATTTCATAATAGCTCAATTAACATCTTTTAATCGGTTTAATATTCATCGCAACACAATAATATATCCTCCTCAAACAAGTCATTTCAGAACATTAATATTTTCATCATCGTTTGAACATTCATCTAGAACTCGATCAACATTTCATAGTCATTACAACATTCATCAAGAATTCAATCAAACATTTCATCATCGTTTCATCATTCATCAAGGATTCAATAATATATCGTCCATAAATAAATCATTTCAAAGCTTTAAAATCATACGAGAAAAAGGTGGAAACCACCTACCTGTTCCACAAGCGTGGTATCCTTGTCCTGACAAAGATCCGATCCCAGACGTAGCATCTAAAACATCAATGGCCACAAATTAGTACATTCATATTCAATATCATACACAACTCGTCACTACGCATGTCTCAAGCATACACAAGTTTATGTTCCATTGTTCCACATATTACCATCACATAAATCAATCATCTTAATCACCAGGCCATTTTAGATATGTAAATTTGCTGCAAAATTTAGTTAGCGAAAACAAGTTCGCTAGTGACCCAAAATCGTCACTGAAAACTGATTTGCGGCTGACAATAGAAATTTGGTATCGAACACTGATGCGCTGTAAACAACACACTTCGGCAACAAACGCTAATTTACTATAAACACTATAATTTCACAATGAAAGTTAGTTCGCTACACAGAACACAATTTCGGCAGCGAATGATAGTTCATAGCGGATAACACAATTTTGGTTCATACCTTAATATTTTTAATAGTCTTAGGAAGGAATTTAACAAGTCCTCCCTATCTGCTCATGTTTTTAAGTTTTTTTTTTCCTCTCTAGTAATTTGGTTTTCCTTCCCTCCTTCTTTAGTTGTACCAGTCGACCTGTTACACACCCTATTTTGTCATGGTTTCAGCCATTTTCGGCACTCATTAACTCTCATTTCCTCTATAAGGTTCAAGAAGGATGCATGCAGCTGGATTGAGGGTCTTCTCTTTGAGAAAGAAGGAGGGGATCTGCTGCATGCAGCTGGTCAGATTTTAGGGAATAGCAAGGGTCACCCTCTTTCTCTCCTTGTATTTATACCTCCTTTAAATGAGGTGGGGTGTTTGGGGTTGGTGTAGAAGTGTTCTTATCCTCGTTTTGGTTATTCCAAGAATGGTCTCCCCTCTTAACTCCTTAAGGCATACCGGTTTTCTCCGCTAAATTATCACTTAACATGAGCCGGTCTTTTTTGCTTAGATTTCTGTTGGGCATTATAGCCACAAATGATGCATGAATTCATTAACGCACATAACCCCTTATTGACTCATGAATCGTCAACATAACTGAGTTGTTGCTAATTCAAAAATCAATAGCAAAAATTGTGTCGCTATCGATTTAGAAATTGACAGCAAAAACTATTGTTATCGATTTAGAAATCGATAGTGAAAACTGTTTGGCAACGAAAATTGTGCCCTTTTCGATTCAAAAATTAGCATCGAAAAGTTATGACGCAACCGATTTCTGAATCGGTAGCCACGCAGAGTCATTTCTTGCTTTACTTTAACCTTTTTTTTGTGTGTTTACATAATGCAACTACTAGCTTTTGTCAGCAGTTATACGAATAGGCTCCGTCCTAACCTAACTCATATGGCTAGGCTAGGTCCAACCCATAAAGATTGTTAGGTTGTTAGTTGGCCCAACATAATAGCGCTGGACCTCAGCCCAACCCAAACAAAAAAAAAGATTTTTGGGCTACCAGTCAGCCCACTCAACTAAGTCGAGCTGGACAAGTTTCAACCTTGACTGGATGGTAGTCTCGGGTCCAACCCAACATATATTTAATAATAAAATAATAATAATATAATAAAAAAATTAAAAAAAGTTTTTCAATTTTTCCAAAGGGTATTTTAAAAATATTTATGGGTCCCTCGCATATATTTCAAATAATTTTACATAATACCCTATTGTAGACTTACACTTTAAGATACAAACTCAATATTAAAAATATTTGGTTTCCTCCAAAACTTCAAAAAAACAATAAAAATAAATTTTCATTTCAAAAAACAAAAAAAAATATTTTGCTTTCATGTATACAGTCAAATCCTAAAGGTTTTTCATGCAGATTTTCTAAAGATAAAATTATATTTTTATCATGTTTTAATAAAATAAAAAAAATTAGATATCATAACTAGTTTATGACTGGATGGTTTAGTCAAAATACAAAAAAAAAAAAAAAAAACATAACCATTATTTTGTTATTTGGAATGTTAAGACTTAGCTATATCAAAGAAATAAATAAGTCTGACCCTTAGATTGGTTAGGATTTAACTCGATAAGGTAGAGACTTTTTCATAAAGAAAAATCTGCGTTGGACCTTAAACAAGACCAATGGATAGAAATGCAACTATGTTAATACTTTAGACCAGGGCCTTATCCTGGGTCGACCATCAAGTCGAGTTTCAAAACTACGTTAATTATAAATTGTGTCCTTACATTGCCCCGGGTCAACAATCAACCCACTAGTGATTTGAGCCTTGCCCCAGGTTGACCCTCAAATCGGGTTTTAAAACTATGATAATAAGTATTTTTATTCTTATGTTGACTCAAGTCAACCCAACTCATGACCCAGGCCTCAACTAGTGACTTGGGATTTGGCCTGGATCAATTTTTGAATTGGATTTTAAAATTATAATAATAACTATTTTTTATCCTTACATGTTTTAGTTTGATAATTTTGGAATTGAGAGTTTTTTACAATGATATTTTAGGTATAAAAATAATAAATATTGTCTCTCAAGACATATTCCTTTTATATCTCTTGTTTTAAAAGTATAAAAAATCATTTTAAAATTTTCATAAAGACAAATTTATTTTTATATTTCTGTCTTTATCTTTTCAATCAAATATATTTCTGTTTTTATTGTTTATGTCTTTTCTATTTCAATATAGTAACTAAACGCTACCTAATATTCTAATAATATCATCAATTTAATTATAGGTTGTAAATATGAGAAACACTGATAACCTATTTATTAATTACTAATTAATGTCATTAAGAGTTTAACTAAAAAGGTTAACACGGTTTAAAATAGAGTATAGGAATTAATATGACTAAAAGTTGAAAGTATAGTGGCACAAGGTGATTTTTTGCATTTAAATAAACAAAATCTTCTATATTTATTCGTAGTTTAATTCATACTTAAATTATTTACTGTATATTGAAATTCTGCATGAACTTGCATTTAAAAATTGTAAGGGACTATTAAAAATGAGTTTTAGCTTCGTTGGCATTATGTAACGTCTTTCTTTTTTTCTTTCTTAAAAACTTAGGTATTATTCTATTTTAAAAAAACATTAAAAAAAATTGATGTTATAAACTTTATTATTGTAATAAGAAAGTAAAAACACAAGGATTTTGCATGATTCGTTTTACAACAACTACATAGTAAAATTGCATTTTTAATTTTATTTGTAGTGCTTTTTTAAATTGAACATTCCTTTGTTGTAAATAATAATTACCAGTGCTTCTGTATTTTTCATAACCATGTTTATAATTAGGTGTGAATATAAAGAAATAATTTTTACTCTATAGTTATTGTAAAAATAATCATGCTATCTTCAAACAATAACTTTGACTATTTAAACTTAATTATAAGCAATTTCATTATGTTTGTTGAACTTGTTAGCCTTAATTTAATGCATTAATTATAAAGTTGAAGCAAGTGACTTTTATTTATTGAAATGTTCCTCAGTATCAACATAGAAAATTACAATGTTACCAAGTGAATACTTAACAAACAAAATTAATTAGCATATTTGTAATAAATAGGTAAATTTCAAATAATATCTTTGACATATATGATAAAACAATTTGAACCAATTGGGATCATCTGGTATGATTATGTTTGGCATTGTTTTCATATAAAGAATTTTCTCTATCTCATCTCATGCTGTGAAAAATATGAAAAGCAAAGCATATATATCAAATGTAATCATGTTATAATATAACACAATTTTTTTTTTTTTTATGAAAATATAGAAGTCCCAGCATTAACTAAACTTCTACATAAATCTTATTACTTAATCTTTCAGTTTCAATCCATGCACTGTGTTTATGTGATTACAAAGTTACTTGCATCTATTCCTCATGATCGTTCCCTGACACTGATGGAAGCATATCATTGACAGGAAATTCCATGTCAAAATTTGTTTCCAGATTATCAAACTCAGAAGGGAATGACAGTGATTCATCCGCAGACACCTCACAGTCCGGACTGATCAATCCTTGGGTTTGAATTGGTTCCATATATCTTGGCTCAGAAGGATCCATAAGAGGACTCGAAAGCCCTGTAGAAACTAGTGGATGTAGGTCAGAGGAGTATGGAACCGATGTTGTGTTGACTCTAGCAGCTTGAGCGTAACCCCGAATAGTAGTGGTCGTACCAATACCTTTTCCGGTGACTGCAACGATGGTTGGCTCAGCCACGCGTAGAAGCCACTCAATGGTCTCACCATCAGTCTTGTTACCAAGCTCTTGAGTCAACTGAAATACTCTAGCGGCACAGTTAACTGGCAGGCGGATACGACGATCTCTGCCATTCACCTTTGCATGGCGATCTTTCCTGGGTTTGGGATCGGTCACCTTTGTTTTTGAGGTGCTTGCTTTGTTCATAGCAACAAGTTTTGATTTTTCTTTTGTGGTGAAAGAATCATGATAATTTTCTACTTCAATAATATAGTTTTAGGACATGATATAGATAAAGGTGGGTATGCACTTTGTAACAGTGTATATATAGGATAGACACGTACTCTTTAACTTGAAATTATTTTATTATTATCCTTTGTATAGTCTATGTACTTTGTAACGGTAGTGATGGAAAATTGAGAAGTATTTTGTTGGTTAGATTTAAAATTAGAGCATATCTATGCTATAATCCAATGGTTGACAGAAGGTGGATGTCGAACTTCGTAAGGAAGGTGAGTGATATTTACTTTTTTACTGTAAATGGATGAGATGAAATGGTAATGTGTGAAGTTTGGTTATATATAGGTTTTTGCTTGTTTTGGAATTTGTTTTACATGAACACATTTAATTACCTTATTTACGTAAAGACGCAAATGCAAATGAATATTTCCTTGGCTGTCCTTTACAAATATAGATTTTGCCACCACATCTGTCTTTGCATAGACGTTGTACATGACATTGCAATATTTTGAGGAAAGCAATACTTCTATTGTATGAAGATTGAGGCAAAATCTATTTTAAGACATACCTTATTATTGCGAATTGAATACACGAGAATGGCTATCTATTAGATTATGAAGATTTATGTATATAGATCCCACTAATCTAATGGTATATCTATACGATTAGAAAATTATCAAATATACACAAAATACTGAAGGAACAAAACTCGTCGGTAATTTATAGTGACATTTACCAATGGAACATTTCCTCGTTAGTTCATCATTATTTATTGACAGAAATGTTTTGTCTGTATATACCGAGAGAATTATAGTTGAAAATAAAGGAATAAAAAAAGAGAAATGATATGTCATTATTATAGACGGAATTGCCAACGAAATATACATGTTGTTAATATTCGTCGATGAATCTATCGGTAATATTTAAGTTACAACCTGACACACGACCCCCCCTCAACCCATCTCCTATTTCTTCTTCTTCTTCCTTTTTATTCTGCATAAAACAGCACACAGAACCCTCATATTTTGTCATAAATCAAGCTCTCATCATCACAAATCTAGTCACCCCAACACTTAATTTGTCATCATCCTTGTTCTATATCATTTTTTTTTTTTAAGAATCAACACATCAAGTGAGAGAAGGTACATCTTTTTTGTTGTAACTCATTTTGAAAATGTTAATTTTTTTGGCATTTTTATGTGCTATATGTATTCTGTTTGCGTGTTTGCTTCTTTTATATCTTTTTTTCCATGGAAATATGTTGTATGAATATATGATTTGTACATGTTATGGTTTATATGAGATTTTGAAAAATTATTTTAGTTTGTAATTTGATGAAATTGAGTTTGAATTTGTGACTTGGGTATTTTGTAATGAAATAAATAATGTCTTATTTAATGGATACGTTTTATATTTTGTCAATTTTAGTGTTAAGTTGAAAATTTCAGCAAATGTGGAGAAATTTAAATTTTTGTAGAAAATTGATAATGATTTAAAGGTTTTATTAAAATAGATTGAATAAATTTAAGCTAAACCAATCATAGCTAATTAGTTGGGTACTGATAATTTGTTTAGTTTACATTATTAATGAATACATGTTTTCATCAATATTTTATATAGGTTTCATATCAGTCATGGATGATTATTCTTGGATGTATTGAGTTTCACCTGAAGGGTTACGCAACATAGATTATTGTAATAGTGTTGAGAGTTTTATTAAATACATACTATCTAATCAAAAAAATATTAGTGGATGCGGTATTAGATGTTCATATAAGAGGTGTAAAAATAAAAAGTTTCTTGATCCAGATGTAGTTATGATGCATCTTCTACAAAAAAAGATTCATGGACAAATACTTGTGTTGAATTGCATATGGAGAACCATATGTTCTTTATGAGACCATGGTAGAAGAGATTGTTAGGTCAACTTATAGTTCTAGCAACATGCATAGAGTTGTAGATGATAATAGTAATCATTATAAAAGTATGGTTATGGATATAATATGAATCAATTAGGGTGATGTAGGTGAGTGTTCAATCGTAGATAAAGAACCAAATACAGATATAACTAGGTTTTTTGATTTTTTGAAAGATCCTAACAAGCCATTATGGGATGAATGCACAAATCATAGTAAATTATCGATCGTTGCACATATGTTCACCATAAAGTCAGTCATAGGCTAAGCGAGGTCAGTTACAACAGAATTGTTGAATAGGCGAGAAACATTTTACATGAAAGGAATAGGATGAAAGATAACTTCTATGCTAATAAATCCATGATGCAACCCCTTGGCATAAGACTAGAAAATTGACATGTGTCTAAACTTTCATATGTTGTACTACCTAAAAAATACATGCAAAACATGCAAGCATGCTCGGTATAAACTCAGAATTAGTAGGAGAAAGACTCTTATCGCACATAAAAAACTAAGATACTTCCTAATCACTCCTAGATTGCAAAAGTTATTCATGTCTTCGAAAATTATTGAGCATATGACATGGAATTATTCACATGATGTCATGGATGGAGTCATGGCGACCTTTCTGATGGTGAAGCCTCGAAATATTTTAATAGGATGCATCATCAATTTTTCAATAGAACCACGGAAGATACATGTTGAGTTATGTCAAACAGATTCAATCTATCCAGATCATTTGTTACACCATATTTGTTTTGGCCAATGATACTCGTTCTTATCTATGGCCATACCCGATCCTAATAGTCCGAGTAAGAATATAGATGTTTGTCTTAGACCATTGATTAATGAGTTAAAGCACTTGTAGTCATCTGAGACTTTGATCATGATGTCTCGAGAAAATAGAGTTTTCATATGAAGACAACTTTGATGTGTGCTATCAATGATCTTTTTATGTATGATATGGTTTCTGGTTGGAGCACGCAAGGAAAATCAGCATATTCATACTATATGAAAAATAACAAGGTTTCTATCTTAACAAACAATAATAATTGTCTTTTATTGTTAATGTAATTAATGATAGAATTGAAATCACTAACGATAAATTTTCTAATGAACAATATATTATCGTCCATAATTCCATTTATAAATGTTTCTCGAACATAATTAGTGTTTATATGTCGATATATAGAAGAATTATGGTAGTAATATGAGTTCGTGTATTATAATATTATAGATGTTGTAGTAATATAATATTATTCGAAGAAGAAATTCACTTATAAACCAATTAATTGCAACCAGTTTTTGAACTTTGTGTAGTTGTTCAGTCCAGCCCTTCAGCTATGTAGATATTCCACATGCCCTTTAAATTTCCTAATGCTTAATCATGGTTACTATCAATATATACTATAGTTTTATTTATTTATTTTGGAATAGAGCCCATTCAATCTCATAATACAGCATTCTAGTTACAGCATTCTAGTTGACTTTGTAGAGACCAAATACATTAGATTTAACTTCAAAATTACAACGTGCATTTTAATCAACTTCTTCAAATGTGTCAATTGTTCAACATGAAAAGCTGTATTAATTAGAATGGATACCGATAAAATCTTTGTTTTTTTATCATAGCAAAGAATGGGAACTGAACAACACCTTATTGTTGGAACATTACTTGAACCATGGCTAGCATAGTTTGGACATTGTTATAAAACATGTATGATCAACATTCTGAATAAATAAATTTGCTAAATGATGTATACTATCAATTTTTATGACAAATTTTGGTTGCAAATAAAAAAAAAAGTATGAATAAACTTTTGTGTGTTGGAAATTGGTGATTTAAACAATCAGGTTTAACATTATTTTGAATTTGTGTTTAATTTAAAGAGAGGAAAAATAGTGAATGAATAAAATGAAAAAATAGATAAAAATAATACTAATAAAATGATGTCAATTATAAATTTGAATACTTGACCCGACAATCCACAGAACTAGTATCTGTCATAAACCAAGCTTGCTTTTGAAACACCTAAATAGTTGACTTGGTCAAACTGACAATCCACAGAACTAATACCTATCATAAACCAAGCTTGCTTTTGAAACACCTAAATAGCTGACCCAGTCAAAGTTGGATGATTGGGCTAGTCCATATTTGAGTGAGGCCCGATCACTGACTTCTTTAATCCAAGACAATGTTGTTTTATTAAAAAATTAAAAAAATAATAATAGATTAAGTCAACCCACCGATAAACAAGTTGACCTATGATACAGACCTTGGTCTAGTTCTTATAATTATGAAAAAACTTTTTTTTGAAATCAATAAAGATAAGAAAATAAATGAAAATTTTGAATCTTCACCAATTTTAATCTTGTAATTTAATGTTAAGATAAGTCATCACACATAAAAAAAAATAAAAATAATAATTGGTATCATCCATATAAATAAACCAAGGATTTCACATTAATTTCAAATACAAGAGAAGATGAAACCAATATTATAAATAAATTTTTAGATATCATAAATTTGTTAACTATGAAACGACAAAAAACTTGATTAGGATCATCCACATAGAAAAAAATAGGATTGCTAATGAGTTGAATTATTTATGAGTGGTTTGAATTTTAATCAAATAGATTGTTATAGCCATTTTATGTCCTTATTGTATCCTTTATCTCTTGAATATACAGACCTATATATATCATCATGAGTTTTGATTCCTAATGGAATAACCACTCTTGGTATCAAGATAATTAGCTAAATAGAAAATGATGATAACAGTTAGAAAACAGATAAAGCAAATTTATACAGCTATAGTTATTCAAAAGACGAATAATAATAGACAAAGAAAAAGAGATGAAGTATATAAAGAAGAAATATATCACATTTTTATTCAATTAAATTCTTTAGAAAATCAATTGATGATGGGTGTTGAAATCAACATCAATAAATATATAAGAGCTTAAATGCCTTTTTACATACATTATTAATAAGAAAAGGCTATACAGTCTCATCTTTTTTTTCTTCACTATTTAAATACCCTTCTTATTCTACTATAAAAGAAAGTGATAAATATTAATAAAATCTAATGGGTACTAGTTAATTGACCCAAACTACCCAGCAGCAGGTCAATATTAATTTTTTAAAAAATATTAAAAAAATATTAAAAGTATAGAAAATGTTTTTATAGTGTTATTAAACCTAACCAAGTGGGTTTATTTTTAAATCTACACTCAACTCTTTGCTAGATCCAAGTAACGTGGGTCTGGCAGCCATGTTAAATCTAAGCGCCTTGGGTTTGATAGCCACATCAGACCCAAGAGTCATGCCAGACCAACGCGTCTTGAGTCTGGCAACCATGTCACATCCGCACTTGGGCATGGTATGACTTAAGCGCTTGGGTCTGGTAGCCATGCCAGATCTATGTGTTTTTTTATTATTCTAAAAAATGATATTTGACATTAGATTTTATAATAAATGAAATGTAATAGTTTGAATTTTGGCTTTACTATTTTACAATAATAGAAAAAATACTTATTAAGAAATTATTCTTGTAATAGAAAAGTAAAAAACAAAAAGAAACTTAATAAATGAAATTTTTGCTATAAGAAGTTTATAACATTCACCATAAGTGTTATGGAAGTCAAAATAATAGAACTTAATCCCTAGAAGCTTAATAATGCAAAATAAGAGCCAAAGCAATAATATCAACCATATATGCATAACAAAAAGGTGGAATTAACTACAAAGAAAACAAAATCTTTAAGAGTTAGAAAAATACATCTACAAATATAAAATCAAATATTTTAAATTTTATTAGAAAAAGACATCAAACATATAAACCATTCACAAAGTTTCCTTAATGTTAATAACTTTAACAGTTTTCTTTTAAACCTAGAATCTAGTTCTTAAAAACACTTAAACTAAAATAATCAATGAAGAAACAAAATAGAAAGCTCAAATAACATAAAAGTAGAAGCACTAAAATAAACTCACGATAGTTGAAGGAAAATCTTTTTCAAAATTAACTTAGTGTTGTCCAACTGAATAACCTAACCACATACCAATAAGAAAATCAATAATTTATCATAATAATAATAAAAACACAAATTAAAACCTAAGAAAAAACTAAGTTAAAGTGTAAGGTTACAAATACATCAAAATATAAAACCAAGACATGGATTATTTTAAAACCCTTTAAAAAGGATTTTTTTCAGGTAACCTTGGAAATTCACCTTGGGGAACTTGACCTAAATTGGCAGAGACCGGGTTAGCCCAATTTAGGTTGTTTGTTGCTTATCTCTCTTTATTTCTTACTTTCAATACTGCGGGAAAGATTGATTCACAATAAAGCTCCTCTTTCAAAGATATGCTCCCCTCCTCTTTTTTATTTTCCCTCCACTCAATAGGTACCTCGCTCCTATAATTGCAAAAGGGATAAGAATCACTAATTCCCCCCCTTAATCTCTTTTTGTGTTTATAAGGGTTCCTAACTTCTCTTTCTAAGCCCTCTCCTAATCCTTTCTCTCTTTTTTATATGTAAAAAAAGAAAATGTAATGTCAAAAAAAAAAAGAGAAAAGTTAGCAAGACAAAACACTAAAATAAAAACTCTCAACACATCCAAGACTCATAACAAATCAAGGGTAAAATCCCCCCTACCCCCTTCCCTCCCTTCCTTTTAATGTTTCTAAGGTTCCTAACTTTTATGTAAAAAAAAAATTTGTAGTGTCTAAAAAAAAAAAAGAGGAGAAAAACATGAAAAAAAAATCAAAAACAAAAAAAAGTCTCTCAACACATTTGAGACTTATAACAAATCACGAGTAAAATCATAATCACAATATTGAAATCCACAACTGAATTGAGTGTACACCAAATAATAAAACCATAGCATGGTATAGTTTTGTTTTTTTTTTTTCTAAAATTAGAGCATATGCTTTTTAATTATTAAAGTATACAAATGAATTAAAAAAATAAATTAAAATTTAGAGATAATAGTTTTATCTTGTATCCTATTATTTTTGTTATTATTCTTAGATATAGTTGCTAGACCCACCTTGAAAAAGAATCTAGATTATTAAATTATTGGATGAACTTGGATTAAACTATTAAAAAAAAAAACTTTATTTCATTATTGTCCATCGGACTAGATTGTAATTAAGTTTAATTAGATCAATTCAATCAATAAAAACCTACTCTGATCAACTATCTTAACCTTTTCAATTAAAAGCTTAACTTATAATGAATCCCAAATTTCTAAAGTGAATCACCCTAACGACACCTACTTCAACAACTATCCTCCGAACACACATACAAAATCCTATCCCATTTTCATGATGCGGTTGGAAGTTATAGGGCCGAACCGAAACATAGAAGCCGACAAAATCGGCGAGGTACTGCTCCTCAAGGGTTCTACGAAGTGACAGAACGTTCTGGAAGCTAAATATCTCACAATAAAACTAAACCCTAAGTACTCCGCTCTATAGCTCCCTTTCTCTTCTTTTTTCTTTGCCTCCTCTTCTTATCCACATCAACACTCTCCCTCGCAGCCTCAGCACAGTTCTTATCTTCTGTTTTTGTGGAAACAACAACAGTATAGTAAAATGGCAACATCTAATGCTCTCTCCACAGCTTCCATTCTTTGCTCTCCTAAACAGGTACTTTTCTATACCTTTCCGCTTTCCTTTTCTTTCCTGGGCTCTTTTTTTTGGCAGAAAATTGCTAATTTTCTTATGGGTTTTTTTTCTCGTTTGTTGATGGGTTCATTTGGTGTGCTGGGGTGTTTGTAGGAGGGTTGAGGAGGAAAGGGAATCAACAACACACTCAAGGCTGAAATTTTGGGCAATCACCAGAAGATTCGCGGTGCGAGCAAATGCAAAGGAATATTTGCTTTTGAATCAGGACTCACGGGCTGCTCTCCAATCCGGCATTGATAAGCTTGCTGATGCTGTTGGGCTTACTCTTGGTCCCAGGGGTAAATTTGTGTACCACTATTACCTGATATATAATTCATAGTCATAGTCATAGTCATGATTAATTTTTGAAGAAAGGCTAACCAAGTAATTGGGGTGCTAGTTAAAATAGATTGTGGACATGGTTTTCTATGCAAAAGCTAAGCCTTTGTTCTTATTAATTTCAACGCATATCTGTGAATACAAGCATGAATTGGTATGCTGGTGCATAGAAATTGAGGTGAAATGGTATATAGAGTCTGGTTGGTATTATGGTGGATCGGTTCATATGCGCAGGAGTTCCAAGTGGGATGGATGCGCTACCCAGAAAAAAAAGGATAAAAATTAGATTGCAACTGTGTTTGTTGGGTTGTTAGTAGGCGAATTCCTTCTGTAAATTAGATGGGTCACACACTAAAAGAATCATATAGCAATAGTGTTTGCAATGTAATGCTGTTGTTGTGGTCCAACAGAAGTGCAAAAATAATACTCTTAACAACAATTGACACACTTACACGTAATATATTTTGTATGCGCTCTTAATATATTTTGTAATGCTTGGTAAATCTTTCCAACTCTGCCTATGGCATAATTAGTACTTTCCTTTTGTTTTTTGCATCTTTATGTTAAGTGAAATCTTATAATTATCATGCAGGGAAATTTAGATATTAAAAAAAGAACACAATATACTGATTGCCTAGTTTCTTTTGTGCATTCCAGGTAGAAATGTTGTCTTAGATGAATTTGGAAGTCCAAAGGTAGTTAATGATGGGGTAACAATTGCGCGAGCTATTGAACTACCTGATCCCATGGAAAATGCTGGTGCAGCACTCATCAGAGAGGTTAGACCTTTGTTCACATCATTCTTGCCCAATTCAAAGTTTAGGTTACTCTTGATCCTGCCATGCCTTTATCTTTACAACACAATTCTACAGTTGACCTTAAATGACTTGTGATGTTCGGATTTGTGGGTGAAGGTTGCAAGTAAAACTAATGACTCTGCTGGTGATGGAACGACAACTGCATCAGTTCTTGCTCGGGAAATAATCAAATTAGGACTTTTGAGTGTCACGTCTGGTGCAAATCCAGTTTCTATTAAAAAGGGAATTGATAAAACTGTGCAAGGCTTGGTAGAAGAGCTAGAGAAGAGGGCCAGACCTGTTAAGGGTCGTGATGACATTAAAGGTATGCACTGCTGCTAGGCCTATTTTGTTGTCATTGCCTCAATTAAGTCTCTACTTGTTTAGTTATTTTATATCTCTTTGACTAGTGATTTGATTCCTATTCTGCTTCTAGCTGTTGCAACAATTTCTGCTGGAAATGATGAACTCATTGGCGCGATGATTGCTGATGCAATTGACAAGGTTGGGCCTGATGGTGTTTTATCAATTGAGTCATCATCTTCCTTTGAGACCACAGTTGAAGTTGAAGAAGGAATGGAGGTATGAATTCCTATCTTTGTCTCAATTTATAAGTTGCAATTATTAGTTTCAAGCAGTGTATTTGTTATTCCTAACTCTTAACAATTGGATTCTTGAATGTTATTCTCCTTCATATTTTTTATTGCAGATAGACAGAGGTTATATCTCTCCTCAATTTGTTACAAATCCGGAGAAGTTAATTTGTGAATTTGAGAATGCTAGAGTGCTGGTTACAGATCAAAAGATTTCTGCAATCAAAGACATAATTCCCTTGCTAGAAAAGACTACTCAATTGAGATCTCCTTTGCTTATAATTGCTGAGGATGTAACAGG
>JAAWWB010000903.1:0-25001 GCA_018804465.1 Populus tomentosa | reverse complement strand
TGGAAAAAGTCATGAATTCAGAGAGGATGCATAATAAAAACATCTCCCTCTTAGTTTCTTTGTAGTTTTTATTGACTTTCTTTTCCTTGATATTATACTAGCATATTAGCTCACACTCCATAACGAGTCAATAACAATGTTTTTTAAAAATGTAAAAAAAAAAAATCTTAAGAGTTTAAAGAATATTTTAAGTATCATGAGTCTAGCGGCAATGTCAAACACAAGAGCCTTGTGTATGGTGACCATGCTAAACAGAAAATAGTTAGGCATGGCAGCCAATCCATACCCAAGTCTCTTAGGTTTTGTGGCCATACCAAACCCAAGTCTTTTAGGTTTGGTTAGGTCTAACAGTCAAGTCAGACCCAAGAGCTTTGGGCCTGGCAGCTAAGCAAACCCGAGAGTGAGGGGTTTGGCGACCATATTTAATTATTTTTTTTAATATTTTTTTATTTGTTATAAAAAGAACATTTAAAATACCCTTAAAGTATCATAAATCTAAATGCTAATTATTATTTTATATAAAAAAATATTTAAACCACCCTTAAAATATCTTAAACTGAAATTGTAATTAATTTTTTTTTACAAAAATGATAATTAATTTTTTTTATAAATGTTTTTATTTTTTCTAAAAAAAATATTTAAATTATTCTTTAAGTATCCTAAGTAGAAATCTTATTTAATTTTTTTATAAATGTTTTTTATTTTTTCTAAAAAATATATTTAAACTATTCTTGAAATATCCTACTACTACTACTACTATTATATTTGAAAAAAATATTATTACTATTAAAGAAAAATCATAGATTTAATTCGAATGGTAAAATTAAAAACTATAAGAATCTGGGTTAGACATCTTTATTATTATTAATATTGTAAATATTATTATTTTTATTATTACTGATATCAATAATATAATTATTAATAAATTTATTAAAAATATTATTATTATTGAAAACAAACCATGTATTTGATTTGAAAAGTAAAATTATTATTGTTGTTGTTTTTATCATCATCATTAATATATTTTTTAAACAAATATTACTACTATTGAAAAATGAGTTAGACAATGGAGCGAGACCTAAGTTACTTGGGTCTAGTATGGACTTGGCAAGGGCGTTAGCTAAAATTACTCGGGTTTGGAAGGTATAACCTAGTGAGGAAAGGATGTCAGACCTAAGTTACTTGGGTTTGACATACATGCCTGACCAGTGGCGGAGCCATGAAAATTTAAATGAGGGGGCAAATTATAAACGCTTTATATTATATATTATATAAATACGTGTTATAGAATATTTTTAAAATAAAAAAAACTTATATTATAAGTATTATTTTTTGTTTTCATATTTTAAAATTGCTTAATAATGACTTCATTATTAATTTTATTAAAGATATTCTTTTTTAATATATAAAATTAAACTTTTATTCATCTATTTCTAAATCTTCTAGGGACTAGTAAAATTATTGGCAACAATTATTTGTTGATTTGATGTTTTATACAAGTGGATTAAATATAAATATTAGTATATTTTTTTAATTTTTTTTATTGTATCCATAATTTTTTAAGTTGTTTAGTACTTCATTTTTAATTACTAATAAGTTGATTACTGTCATTTTTTATATGAAATTCATAACAAAATACATATTAATTCATCACAGCTCATTTCAATTCATATTCATATAATACTATACATACACGTATTAATTTAACTAATTCATAAATTATCATAAACTCTAATATTTTTAATAACTAATTATTAAGGAATATAACTAAAATTAAACAATGAAATAAATAGAAAAAATAAAGGAAACTTATCTAAAATATAAAATATAAAGCATAAAAAATTATTCACTTATCTAATTAATAGTTTAGGACTTAAAGAAAAATTATGAAGAAGGAAAAGAGGTAGGAACAATAATTCAAAAAAGAAGAAGAAAACCTTGTTAAATTATTATATTAAAATTCCAATATAAAAAATATTTTAAAAAAAAAAGATTAAGGGGGCAATCCCCATTGTGGCTCCACCACTGTGCCTGACCTCAGTGTCAGGTATATGGTAGTTATGTCATTCTCAATGCTAGACCCTAAAAAATTTAAACGGATCATTTTATTTCTATCTATTCTTTCAATGTTAAATGTATCTCATAAAAAAGATAATCATACCCCAACTGTATGCTTATCAAGTTTTTTTTAGCAATGATAATTACATGATGATATTGCTCTTTGTGTCTTAATACACAGTAAAAGAGTTAACAGTGAAAACCCCAGTCATTTTGTATTCTTTATAGTTTTTATAATAGAATTACACGTACATTATATATACCATACCGTGCATTAAAAAAAAAACTATATATATATATATTTATAACACCATATAAATTAAAACAACATGCACGAATATATTCAATTCATGTATTGTTTATACATTATTAACGTTTTCTTGTTTCCCATGCATGCACGTGACACGTATACAACGCCAGAAAAATGGTTGAAGCGGTTAAAAAACCAGATTAATCCACTGACTCAAACAAAACCTGACCAAAAAAGTCAACGGCTAAAACAACATCGTTTTATATATATTTTTAAAAAAGTTTTAGAAGCAGGTCGACAGTCCTGGTCCATGAGGTTTTACAACTAGGCTACGTAACTGTCCTGAGGTCCTGAGAGATCTGCATCCGACAGTGCATTGTAGCTTCAAGTGTCAGAGGCCACAGCGAGGAAGTCATAAATCAACACAAGGAATCCCACATGTTTTGTACGATTAGGTTCACGACGAGCCTGAAGATTTTCTCTGGAGGAAGAGGCCATCGGACTTTTTCATAATGGCTAGAAATTAATTTGCACAATTCGTTGTAAGCTGGCGCGCTCATTCAATAATTGCTGCTCCTTGTTCTCTTCTTTTTGCATGAATTTTTTCCATGGACAGCGCGATTTCCCAGGTTATGAGAGAAAAAAGTGAGATAAGAAAACAGGACATCTTTGTTGATTTGTAAATATAAGTGTAATTGTTTTTTATTTTAAAATATATTAAAAAAATAATTTTTTATTTTTTATATTTACACATCAAAATAATTTAGAAAAATCAAAAAAATATTAATTTGAAGCAAAAAAAAAAATAAAAAAATTCAATTTTTTTAAAAAAAACGCTTCCAAACATAATGCTAAGCACACCTGCAAGGCAAAATCAGATTTTTAGCTATTAGGCACCATCTAGAGAGCATAGATTCCTTCCACGTGTTAGAGCATGTTGTGTGAGGCCAATTATTTTTTTTTTTTAATATATTTTATATTTATTTAAATATCAAATTATCATTTATCCAACTTGATTATTACCAAAAAAAACATATAAAAAGATGAAAGTGCCTTGGATTTACCTGTTTGAAAGTGTGGTTGTGGTTGTTTTTTAAAGTGTTTTTTATGTCAAAATGCATCAAAATGTTGTTTTTTTATTTTTTAAAAAAATTATTTTTGAGATTAGTGCATCAAAACGATGTAAAATATAAAAAAAAAATTAAATTTTTTGAAAACAATGGTTGCCTCGTGTTTCCAAACACGCCCTTAATCTTTAAAATTTTTGTATCCAATGATATTTTAATTTTTTCACTGTGCTTTTAAAACAAGAAAAGATTAAATCACCCCTGGACACTTTGATAATGACCAAATGAGCCTTGTTCAATGACCATCATGCTCTTAGTAATCGGTTAAAGGATTTTACGTGGGAAGGGTAGATCCACCATCATATTGTTCTAATGAAAAAAATGTTTATGAGTAAGTATGGAAATTGTTTTTCCATACTCTATTAGCTTTTGTTAATATAAAAAAAATAAAATAATATTTAATTATCATATCAAAACAAAAAATACGAAGACAACTGAGATATTTTTTTCATTTTTCTTGTCTTGAGATAACACAAATTAATTCTAAAACTATCCCAGGAATATATTGATTTGCATGGTTTTATCTTTATCTTTTTGATCAAACATGTTTTTATATTTTCTATATATGTTTTTTCTGCTGTACAACAATAATCAAATACAATCCAATATAATATTTTTTGAATAACAAGCTTAAATTTTGAAAATAAGAGGTGAAAAAAGAAAAAAAACAGTTCTTCTCGATAACGAGACCAACTTTTCAATTAAAACTTGAATATAAAAAGTCAAAAGAAAAGGAAAAAAGGAAAAAGGAAAAAATATCATCTTTAGAAACAAAACTTGAATCATGTGTCCTTGTCTTTTTTTCTTTATACTTTTGAATTCCTCTCATTGGTAGGGTTAAAAACATATTATATCTATCTTAGATCTTTTTGAATGGGATAAGTTATGCCAATTGATTAGGTAAATCCCACTTTCTCCAAGGGGGGGAGACGATGAGATGGCACTCAAAGTGGAATTTATTCGAAAGCAAAGTCCACCCAAAGTTCAAATTATTATATTTGTTTTTTTTATAACTTCATTTGAATTAAAACAGTATGCACGAATATATTAGATTCATGTATTGTTTAAACATTATTAACGCATTCTTGTTTCCCATGCATGCACGTGACACGTATACAATGCCAAAAAAATGGTTGAGCCGGTTAAAAAACCAGATTAATCCACTGACCCGAATAAAACCCGACCAAAAATGTCAACGGTTAAAACAACATCGTTTTATATATTTTTTGTAGAAGAGCTTTAGAACCAGGTCGACAGTCTTGATCCATGGGGTTTTACAACTAGGCCACGTAACTGTCCTGAGGTCCTGATAGATCTGCATTCGACAGTGCATTGTAGCTTCAAGTGTCAGAGGCTACAGCTAGGAAGTCATAAATCGTCACAAGGAATCCCACATCTTTTGTACGATTAGGTTCACGACGAGCGATTTTCGCCTGTTTTGAAAATATTTTTTAAAAAAGTTTTTTTTTTAATTTTAAATTAATATTTTTATATTATTTTAATGTGCTGATATCAAAATAATTTTTTTATTGAAAAAAATTATTATTTTAATGTATTTTTAAGTAAAACATATTTTAAAAAATAATTACAATTATACTTCTAAACAGACTCTCTGAAAATGATCATTGGACTTTTAATAATTTAATTTTTTAAAATGTTTTTTGAAACGCAAAAACAAACAAACCCGAAACTAATACTAGTTATGTACCCGCACAATGCTGCATCACCTTTTTTTTATGTTAAAAATAATATTTAGTTAACGTGAACATGTTTTAAAGAGGAAAAAAAATCACTAACTTGAGTTATAGGCTTGCCTAGGTTAAATAAGTTAATTGTTTTTAATTAGCTTATAAGAAAATAAGTAATGACAAAAAATTAACCAAGTTAAAAAAGAAAGAGTGATAACAATAACCTATTTTACAAAATATTTTTTTGTAAAGTGACACAAATAATATAGCTCAATTCCCAATCCATTAAATACAAAATGATAAAATTAATCTATAACGTAATGAACAAGGGGAGAGCCAGCTCGAGCTAACCCTTCAAACTTGTGGCTCAGGTCATGAGATCGGGATAACTTAGTTGAAGAGAAAACATAAAAAATATAAAGCTAAAAAGAAAATAAGTAAAAAAACACAATGTCAACCTGCATTGACTTTTTAAACCTGTGACCCAAGGCTTTGGATTGAAAACATCATATCTAAAAAAACCACGGAACCCAATTCTCAACCAATTAAATATTGAAATATTGACTTGAAAAAAAAAACAATTATACACAAGGATTTAAAACAAAAAATGACAATTAAAATAATGATGATCAAAAATTGAAATATAAAATAAATTTATTCTTGATTGAAGATGAAATTGAAAAGAAAAAACCAATTGAGCAAGATGACAAAAAATAATCAAAACAATGAGGATCAAAATTGAAATAAAACTAAAATAAAAAGTACATTTTTGATTGAATGATGAAATTGAAAAGAATAATAAATTTAACAAAAGGCCTCCAAAATTATCAAAATAATAAGGACCAAATTGAACAAAATAACATATCATAAATTAGGATTGAAGGATGTAATTGATTTAAAATTTTACAAAAGGGCCAATAACAAAAATTAAGAATAAGAAAAGAAGGGTCGAAGTTGACATCCTCGTAAATTAAGGGATAACTATGAAATTTTCCAGAGGCATCATAGCTTCTAAGGTGAGAAGAGAGAAGTGGGATGAGAATAAAAAAAGTCATCGTGTATGATTTGTGTTGCCAACACCACAAGGCAAAAATTGATTTGTACTAAGAGACATCACTTGCACTATTTAGAGAGCACAAACCCTTTCCATGTGTTAGAGCATCTCCAACCGGAGAGGCAAATGAGAAGGCAAAATTAAAAAAAGTATTTTTTTAGCTTTTGTTTCTCTAATTAGGCATTCCAATGCAGCAGCCAACAAAGAAGCCAAAATGGCTATTTAGCTTGAGAATAGCTATTTCTACATGTTCCTGAAGAGATAGCAAAAAAAAAAGTAAGTATTTTTTTCTTTCTTTAAAAGCAAGGAAATAAACTTGTTTTTGTTTTAAATTTTTTCAAAGCATTAATTTTTTTTTAAAAAATTGAAAATCAAAATTTAAAATATTGATGGTTTTTTTAAAGTTTGAATTTAAATTTACTTTTAAAAAATTAAATTTTTAACAGTAAAATATAAAATTAAAAATTAAAAATATTCATATAAATAAATTTTAAGTTTAATTTTAAATTATATCTTTTAATTTTCATATTATTTCATTAAATTTTATATTATTTTTATAAATTACTCATATTAATTATATAATTAATAACTTCATAATTATATTATATATAAAATATCTAAATTAGTTACATAATTATATAAAAATGAATTTAACATGAAATATATTAAAATATAAATAGCTTTTCTAAATAGCTTTTTACCATTGAAATGTATATAATAAAAAAGCTATATTTATGCTATTCAAAAAGCCATTTTATCAATTTAGTTTCTCAATTTGGCTTTTTGCATTGGAGATGCTCTTAGCATGCGTTGCGCAAGGCCAACTACTTTTTTTTTTTAATAAATTTTATATTTATTCAAAGACCAAACTACCACTTACCTAACTTGGTTATTACCAAAAAAACATATGAGAAGTGGAAAGTACCCTAGATTCTATCTTTAAATTTTCTGAATCCAATGATATTTTAGTTTTTTCATTATGTTTCTAGAATGGGAAAAGACTAAATCACCCTTGAACACTATGATTATGACCAAATGAGCATTCTTCAATGACCATCATGCTGCGCTTAGTAATTAGTCAAACAATTATACATGGAAAATTTATACCCGCCATCATACTATTCTAATGAAAAAGTATTTATGAGTATGCATGGACTTTGTTTTTCCATACCCTATTAGCTTTTGTTAATATATAAAAAATAAGATAATGTTTAATTATTGTATCAAAACAAAAAATACAAAGATAACTGAGACATGTTTCTCATTCTTTCTGTCTTAAAATGACACAAATTCATTTCAGAACTATCCGAGGAGCATATTGATTTACATGGTTTCATCTTTATCTTTTCAATTAAACATATTTTTATATTTTTTTATATATGTTTTTTCTATCACACAACAACAACCAAATACAATTCAATACAATATTTTCTGACAACAAACTTAAATTTTGAACATAAAAAGGTTAAAAAGGAAAAGAAACAGTTCTTCTCAATGACAAGACCAACCCTTCAATTAAAATTTGAATATAAAAAGTCAAAGGAAAAAGGAAAAAACATCATCTTTAGAAACAAAACTTGAATCATTGCAGGTGTCCTTGTTTTTTTTTTCTTTATACTTTTGAATCCTCTCATTGGTATGGTTAAAAACATATTATATCCATCTTAGATCTTTTTGAGTGGGATAAGTTATGCCAATTGATTAGGTAAATCCCACTTTCTCCAAGGGGGAGGAGACGATGAGATGGCACTCAAAGTGGAATTTATTCGAAAGCAAAGTCCACCCAAAGTTCAAATCATTATACTTTATATAGTGGAACTGGTCGGATTCCTCAATGCCCACTCCAACCCAGCAAGCCAGGTGGAGCCCCGCTTCATCATCATCGTCGACCAAATCTTTCCAAGAACCTTCTCTTCAATCAAAGGTGTGAGCCCAAAAAGGATGAAGAAAAAGCTAGCGGGTAAGAACATAAATGAAGATATTTAAAAATAAAATATATAAATTATCATTGCCTTGTTCCCCGCGTTTAAAAACAGAGTATCAAATTAATATTTAAATATTTTTTATGAATTTAAATTTAAATTTTATATCATATTTCTATTGATTAATAACTTCTCATGTAATTAGCATCAGAAAAGAAAATGTCCTTTTTTTTAATAAAAATAAAAAAATAAAAAATCATAGTTATAGTATACAATTCATATAATTTATTTTTTCTTAAAATAAATAATTAGCATTAATTTAGTTAAATTTAAATTAAATTCAATCAATTAAAATATATAAATTAACATATATATTTTTTTATAGGTTTCTAGATGATTTTTGATTGAAGTAAAGTAAGAGGCAGATGCCCCATGTTTTGCTCTGTTATTCCCAAAGCCGATCCTCCCTTCCCTCCCCTTCCAAACTTTACATCCTCTCCCTCGTTGACTCTCTAAACTACGCTCCCTCTCTTTGAAACACAAACCAAACCCTAAAACTTGATCCTTCTCTTTCTCCCCGAGAACCAGCGGAGGAGCTGACATCAGCACCATCGTTCACTACCATGGCTGCACAGACATGGATATGGACTGGTCTAACTGTCGTGGTAACTGTAATTTTGACTGTGGCGAATGCTAACTCAGAAGGCGATGCTTTGTTTACGCTGAGAAAGAGCTTGTCGGATCCGGATAACGTGCTCCAGAGCTGGGATCCGACTCTTGTTAACCCTTGCACTTGGTTTCACATCACTTGCAACCAGGATAATCGCGTCACTCGCGTGTAATTATTTCTTCTTCATCTATCTTTATAAATTATTTATTTATGCTTTTATTTTTTATTCATTTGGAACTTGGAAGATCCGTTGTTTTTCTGGAGAATTTGTGTTCTGCTTTTTAATTTTTAATTCTTGGATTTTTTAGGCTTTTCTGCTTGGAATTCTAATTTCCTGCTTCAATTTTTGTAGGGGTGTTTTTGAAATTAAAATAGATAGATAAATAAATGATTCAGGTTAAAATTATTGAGTTTGTTTAGTCAGTAGCTTTATAATTTTATATTTATTTAGAAGGCGTCTTTGAAATTAAAAGAGTAAAAAATTAATATATGGGTCAAATTTGTGTAAAATGTTTAGTAGCGTTGAAATTGTTAGAAGTGTTTTTGTTTTATAGGGTGCTGCCGTGCGAGTTTATGTTCATGATAGATTATCACCATCACCATCACAGAGTAATTATTCAGTAGGTATGGAGTTATACCCCTTTCTCTCACATAGAGTGAGACCCATGAATTATTTTCATGGTGGGATCCATGTTTTTGTGAGGGGGAGTACGTTCCTGGTATACCTAATAGTCTCTCATGTTTTGATTTTATGGAATTTTGATTCATATAGTTATTTGGTCTAAAATTAAACATTTATGGATTATGTTTTTTTATTCCTATATGGTGTCTAGAGCCTTGTTAGTCTTTAAGAATAGATATTGCCACTACATTCCATATTTTTCACACTTCTTGATGAATTATATTTGTTTAAAGCTTGTAAGATTTCATTGTCCTCTAGGCTTGAACCTTGCGCCGACATTTTGAGCTGTTTCTCCATGGTTTCCTTTCTTTTCCCTTTGAGAATTTGATCTTAGTTTATAGAAAAGCTGTCCTTGTAAAATAGAAGGATTAGAGACTTTCTTGTTTACAGGTTTCCAGGTATCCATGATGTGCATAATATGTAGGTAAGATGCCTTGGGTGAGGTCTTCGAAGATTGACTTTGTGGATTTCATTTATGCTTCAGTGACTAGTTGCTATGATGATAAAAAATAAAATAAAATAAAATAAAATTGTTACAAAATTACTTGCAATGGCATGTGTAAAGTTTGAGGAGATTTGTTGGTTCCTTTACACTATGTTTAAAAGCATATGTAGTGATTGTGTGGATTATGGGATTCACTGTATATATACCTTGAAATGTTTTTTTTTTTTAATGCTGTTTGATGAATTGAGAAATGCAATATTTGGTGTCCCGTTGCCCAAATGTTCATATTTTTTTATGAACTTACTTAAGCAGTCAGAAACGATGACAGTTTCTGGCTTCTATGCTGCATATTGTTATGTCTCAAGCTTGTCATGTTAGACTATTAATTTTACCTTCTGATATTTTTAATTTCTTAGTCGATCAGCTTTCTTGTCCTTTTCTATTGTTTTAGAACAGCAATAATTTTACCATTCCTGTTGTTTAACATTAATTGACCTATTGATGGTTTCCTTTATAAAAAAACAGGAAACATTTAACGCTTCAGTAGTTTGGTGAGAAAAGCAGCAACTATCTTTTAGTGATTACAGTTACATTAAAAATGATCTCTGTGCCTATATAATATCATCATTGTTTTGGAAAAACACATTTCTCTATCCTGTCATATGCTGTCATATATCAAATTCTGATTAGGATGGTATTTTGGTTTACAGCCTTTGACATATTCTATTCTTTAGCTTTTCAGTATCTTTTGGAAAATGATTGTTCCCCAACATAGAATTTGTATGTTTGGGCCTTAATTAGCATGAACTATAGTCTTTTTTTCCTTGTGCTTTTTAATTCTTTCAACATGTATTTAGAATCATCGTGTAATGTTTTTTGTTTTCTCATATCTCATGCCGCTACAGGGACTTGGGGAACTCAAATCTATCTGGACATCTAGTACCTGAACTTGGAAGACTAGAGCATTTGCAATATCTGTATGTTTTCCTGCCTTTATCTTCTCCATGATAGTATTGCAAAGTTTATTGGAATTGTTTCTAATTCTGGTTTGTCTTTAATTTTGAATCAATGGCCTTTGTTGAGTCCATATGAGGGTATTATTCAGGGATTTAGAGTCACTTGTATCTAATGTTTGGGTTTCGCTTACTTGAGACTTCTCTCATCTTTCCTGGTGTAGGGAGCTTTATAAAAACAACATTCAAGGAATTATCCCCACTGAGCTCGGTAACCTGAAGAGCCTCGTTAGCTTGGACTTGTACAACAACAACATTTCAGGGACCATTCCTCCTTCACTGGGGAAGTTGAAGTCCCTTGTCTTTTTGTGAGTACAAGAAGCTCTACTATGATGTATGATTAAATGCTTAAAGGATTTTCCTTCTCTTTGTCTCTTTTGGTTTGAAAGTTTGGTACATTTGCTTTCCAAATTTATTAGTTTGTCTTGAAAACTATCATCTCTCTCCCTCTCTTCCTCTCTTTTTATGCATGTATGTATAGGTTCTGGCATATATGCTTGCTCTGTTTATGTGGAATTGCAAGATAAATTGTCTCTCATTTCTGTTATTGTCTTTTTTGTCTGGCAGACGACTTAATGATAACCGATTAACTGGACCCATCCCCAGGGATCTTGCCACTGTTTCAAGCCTCAAAGTTGTGTAAGGACCACCCTCCTTTTTTTTTTCTGGATAAAAGAAAGATTTCTTAGTATGAAAAAAAGATGTACTCTGATAATCAGCTATGGAAATAACCTTGAAAGCACTTTGTACTAACATTTATTCCCTCGAGGAAAAATGTTCCTCGTGCAATCACACCCATTTGCTGAAAATGAATTGCCATATTCAACTCTTTCTACTTACAAAATCCTCAAAAGAAATCAATATCAGGACTGTCCATGATTCACCATCAACTTATAGGGGGGAAAACACGAGGCACATGTTCTGAGCAGCACAGAGCAAAAAAAGATGAACTTGAAAGGCCTCACTGTAGTGGAACATAATTAAAACTGAAGGTGACAGAGCCTTGTGGCTTCCTCATCTTTAACAAAATCGATCCTATAAAATATCTCTTCTAGATAAGTGCTGACTAATTCCTAGATTATTCCAGAAATTATTTCATGAAATGCATATTATTTGCTTTGATAGTTAGGTTAAATGGTCAGAAGCTTAAAGCAGATCATCATCTTTCCTGTATCTCCAGGGATGTCTCGAGCAATGATTTATGTGGAACAATTCCTACCAGTGGACCCTTTGAACACATCCCTTTGAACAAGTAGGTTCTCTTACTTTTATTTATGCTCTTGATTTCTTATTTGTCCACGATTGCCCTTTTCTAAAGAAGTAAATTCCCTCCCACCTGGTTTCCTTCATTTCATGATGCATGATGTGTACTGGATATTGACTTGCATTTTCTTTTGTTTCATGCTTAGGCACCTTTTTTTTTTCCACCAAAATAATCAAGAGTTTGATTTAACAGAAAGCTGTGTTTCCCTTGTTTGGTATCTCATACTCTCGTGAGGGTCCCAATGTGGTCCTTGTGGACCTTAGTGTGATGCTAGGTTCTTTCATTCCTTAACTTCTTTTCAGAGTTCTAGAGGGTGCTCGAGAGTGGTAGAAGTTGTTTTTCGAAGTGTTTTTCATTTGAAAATACATTAAAATAATGTTTTTTCATTTTTTAAAATTCGTTTTTGATATCTGCACCTTAAAATGATTCAAAAACACTAAAAAAAAAAAATAACTTGAAGCAAATTTTTATTTTCAAATTTTGGTGAAAAATAGGTTAAACCTCAATGCCAAACAGTTACTTAGATCTTATGAAGACAGCACTTGATCTTTCACAATGCAACACAATAAGAACTAAGCCTCAATCCGAAACTAGTTGGGGTCAGCTATATGGAAACTTCTGCACCATTACTTCAAAATTTTCCTAGATACCCTTTGTTTATGCAAATTCCCTTCCAAAGTTCAGATCTTCATATCCAACTCCTGAAATGTTTTTCCCAGTGTGGAGAATTTAAAACTGCATCAACCAGTTCTTGTTTACTTAGATTACCATTGCGTTAATGATGCTTTTGAAGCTTATGCTACTGTGAAATTCATTAGATGTTTGAGCTTTTAAAGTGCATCTCTTCAAACCAGTGGCATGAAGGTTCGTGTTTTGCAAATTGTATGCTACCTGGAAGCAAGATAAACACGATTCTCTCTCATGTCCTATATTATGCCAAGATTTGCACGAGCACATATCAGTCATAAGATGGAGTGGAGGGCTCTGACCTAAATGTGTCATATCTTTCAGAACTCCATACTTGTAATATATGTGTAAAGTGTTTATGCATTTGAGCCTCGCATATAATATATATGTGAACAAGTGGAAAAGCATGTATAAAAAAAAATTGCAGTTTTCCTTTGGGAAACTAAGCAATCCTAATTTCTCTTGCAGCTTTGAGAACAATCCTCGACTGGAAGGTCCGGAGTTGCTGGGACTTGCGAGTTACGGCACAAATTGCTCATGAAGAGAGAGGATCCATGCTGCAAAATGTCTAACTGTCTTGAATCAAAACTGCACCTCACAAAAACCGAAAGCGTATTACTTCACACTCTCAGTGTAAAGGGAACGGCAAAATGCAATCCCTGGTATAATTATCTGTAAATCTTATGATACTAAATATCCTAGTATTTGTAACTGCGTTGTGTTTGTTTTAAGATCCCCAAAACAGTGATTTGTACTAATATAATGCTAGTAAAGAGTCTACCTTTTGTGCCTTTGCTTTTTCGTATAAATCTTATAATACTGCTTCACCTGCATTATTGCGATCCCTCTAGGATGCATGCAAATGCATAATTTGGCTATGCTCATAAAGTCTGGAAATGATTTTGAAAATAATAGAATATTCCAATGCTGTTTCTAGGGAATCCTGTTAATTTAATTTTAGATGTAATATTTTTGTAAATAATTCTTCTTTCCTCCATTAATATTTCAAGCTTCAATTGCTACATGAAGATTGATTTTTTTAATGATAAAGTTTTACCTGTTAATTAAACACAACAAGAACTAAATTAATGATGAATGTGCTAAAATTTGTGGTGGTGAAATATTAAAGAAAAAACCAATATTTTATCTCGTTAGAGGGTAATTTTGAAGTATAAAAAGAATTGTAACTCTTTTACAAAAGAAATTTCGAAAATGAACTCTATTTTTTTTTTTTTTTAAATTATTGATGCTTGTTAAAAACATTGGGTGAAATTGCAAAAATTCCAAGGTTCATGAACGGAGAACTTTTTTTACTTCAAGGACCCATTTGTACTATTTTGAAAACTACAAGAGTTAAAATGTTATTTACACTAAGATATAATATGACACAGGCCCTAAGAAAGTCAGGTTATTTTTATTTACCCTCATCCATAATTTTATTTTCAATTTTCTCCCGAAATTTTTAGCCAATACTGAAACAATAACAGGATAAGCCACCCAACATAATTTTAACCAATACTAAAGCATCATCTGAAGCTTCCTTTACCAAGGAATATCATATTCACAACATCCCTTGCAGCATTCATATTCAATGGTTTTCAACTGATATTATTTAGCAAGAAGCTTCATATGTTTTGCTTACATGAAAAGCATAATCCGTATAATCCACAGAAATGTAAACTTACATTTGCTAGCGGCATAATCTTTAACATTTCACAGTATCCTCCTAAACTTGTTTAGGAGAAAACATAAGATTGTCTAAAGCAGTTCTCACCTGTTAGATTACCATGACGACATTGACTTTCAACAGCTGGTGCTTAAGCTATGGTGGAGCTAACATAGTACTATATATAGTCGCACCATTTTGGCTTCGGGAGATCATTTTTCAGTAAGTTGACGTTTCTCTTCCTCCTAAAGCTTTTGCAACTATTTTGACCCAGGAACACATCCTGTTATTAGATATATACCAATTTAGTTTTGGGAGGATGGTTCATTGGAATGACTCTCCGCAAGTAGACGATTCTCTTCCTCTTCAAGTCTTTGCAGCCACTTCAATCCAAGATCAGATCCTGCTTTTGCTGCAATCTGGAACTGTACCTTTGCTCTCTCTACAGGATTCGTATCAGTATTTTCAGTGCTGTTCATTTTTTTCGCAGATGAACCCCTCTTCAAACTGAATTTTGTTAGATGTTCTGGAACCTGAGCACCTGGACCACGAGGAAACCCAAAATCAAAATTAATAGCTTGTGCTTTCCATTTTGCATAAGTAAAAGACAAGATAAATGATTTGTATAATCTTTAAGATGAAAAGAACTTCAATCTAAATCATATCCCTAGACAAAGTTCATAGAACCTACGGAGTTGCAAGAAGTAATCTCTATCAACTGTAATATGGCAGGTTGTGCACCGTGATATCAATAAGAGGTCATTTAGTTAAAACTCAATTTTAACTAAATGCCCTTCATCAAAACATTGGATGCTAATCATGCAATGTACATGAAAAGGAAAACAAAGACGTTACTAAAAAACTGATTCATCCCAATGAATTTCAATGAACAGGAGGGAAAAGAAGGAAAAGAAAGGGAACCGAAATAGCTTACCTCTAAGGAGGAGAGATCCATATGCTATAGCAGCACCAACATGTCCCTGCATAAAATAATAGCAGTAAAGAAAGGTCATACAGAGGAGTTTAACTAACAATATTCTAGAGCAATTCAGAACTTATGCCTTCCCAATTTCATTATCAGCAATGAAAGAAACCATTTTTTCATTACAACATTACAGGTACTCTGCAATCACAAGTCTTACAGTTGCAAATATGGAGCTCAACTCTATGCACAAGGCCCTCAAATTACAGAGTTTCTATTTCCAGACGCATTAGATGGCAGAAGGGGCAACCTGATTTCTTTTTTATTTTTTTTCAGGACAGAACCTGATTGTCAAATTTATCTCATGTATCTTGATAACTTCTGACGATGTACCACAAAAAGCCAACTGCCATCACTTTAACTTGCATTAGCAAAAGTCTACCAGTTGACTTGTATATGGAGAATGTCAATCATGTTTAGAAAGCAAATGCACCCCCATCATCAACCCCCCCAGGAAAGAATATATTGGTAGAGAGAGAGAATTGATGGATGCAATCTAGTCAGTATAAAGAACTCTGTTTATTACCTTCTCCGATGCCCTATGGAAACACCACAAAGCTGAGGCGATATCTTTCTTCACACAATCCCCCGTCAAGTATACAGCACCAAGAAGGTAAAGAGCGCCAGGATGCAACTACAATGCAGCTGGCTCAGGTAAGGTCTGGAGACCCTTTATAGAAACATTATAAACAATCATTCTATGTGAAAAAAGAAACATACCTTTTCAACTGCCTTCTCTATATAATAGAAAGCTTGTTGATCTGATTGGACATAATCATTCTATCCAAAAAAGATAAGACATAATATTACAAAGGGAACGTCACAAAACATTCAGAACTAATAGATCCACCAGGAAACAATTGAAAAAGAAAATTCTCACAATCAAGGGGAGGGTGGATACTACTTTAAAACTTATTGTCAAGCTATTGATGATTTCTAGTAAACAAAATTTCACACAGCTTGGTTTCAATACTATCTTAGTTGATAAGAGGTCCCAATTCTGAAAGCTTAAGCTATCAAGATATACATACCCCAAGCTCACAAAGACTAAAAATAGTAATCTCAAGCATTTAAGCTATCAAGACTCAGAGCTCATAAATATGAATTCAAGTTAGTTTACCATGCAAGAAGTTTTAAGAGCAGGAAATGAAACAAATGCAGGATAGACATTTATCATGAATATCAAGATTGGATCCCACACAAAGCCCTATTACAACTACATTATATTGGGTTCAGTTTGGCAATTAAAACTACGTTATTTTGGCTTCAGTTTGGCAGTCTACTGTTATGTACAGCATAATTAAAGTAATTTTTGACAGCATGATTTTCCAGAATCATTATAAGAAATATTTCCACAAATACTTTGTTTTTAAACATTGTCATCTGTTGTGTTAATAAATAGAAGCTTGATAATATTTTGCTAACATTTTCACATATGAACCAGTCTATAAACACTAGTTTGAACATGGAACACAATAAGCCTAACCTCAACTCTTAGACGACAACCTAATTCATATTGTGCTTCCGGATCACCCATATTTGCAGCTTCCACTAATAAAGCAACTCCTCTATTTCACGATAAAAAAAGAAAAAAGCATCAGTAGTACGCACATAAAAGGTTCACAAACATACTGTGAGTCAAAGTGACATATGCCTTTGTCAATGTGGAAATAGGAAGGGCAATGACAATATTGGATGCTCAAATAAGTAAAGTCATGGTTACTATTGAGTAAATCAAAAGCCTAAAGAGCATCAAATTTTTTTAGTGGTCCCTGTTTAGGGGTTTAATATGTTATCCAAATGAATGAACACAACTGATTAGGTGCATATCAAATATAGAACTACACCAATCCCAGATCTCAAGGTGCCTTGACACACTAGTGCAACAATTTACATTTAAGACCATGACAACAGGCATACACTGAAGCAAGAAAGAGAAAATAAAAAGAACTTACATAGCATGACATTGCCCTGGAACATGGTACTTCAGATGCAATTTGGACAACCAATACCTAGCATGGGTATTCGAGTTGTCAACCTCCAAAGCCAGCTCAAAATTCTCCTTTGCTGTCTAATATCAAAACCAAAAACTATAAAAAAACAGCACTAAGACAAAAGCCAAATAGCATTTTCAAATATTCTTCACCACTTTCGATATCCAGCATTTCTTAAGAAAAAGAAAAGGCCTACTCTGAGGAGAGGGATAAGACGTTTATCATTGCGTTCGCAGTAATCAATGACTCTATCCACTTCCTTCAAAGCACTCCATCCTTTCGCAATGAACTCCATCGCCTTCTTATTTCTACCATGTATCTCTCTCTGCCAATTAACCCCACCCCCAAACAAGAAAGGTAACAATCAAGAACTGAAGATGACTAGGACTACTGGAAGACAAAGTAACTTACATAGAACTGGAGACGACTAAGAGCAGCGAGCTTTAGAGCTGGCTTCTTCACATAATTTCCAAGCATCTTTGATGTCTGAGTGAAAAGAACCCTGCCAGAAGCTCTCTGAGACAGAAAGGCCGCGGATTTACCTCAGATTATTACGGAATTACAAGTGTTAGATCGAATTTAAACAAAACCACAATGACCTACTCATCAAAGTAAGAAATCAAGCAAGCCTTGAAGGGCCACTCATGAAACAGTGGCAAATCTCAAGGGAGGAATGATATTCCGAACAAATCTTAAAAACCCATCAAGAAAAAACCATGGTGATGCAAAATCTAGAATCAGTAGTGTGTTCACATCCTTGTCCATGATTAAGATTAAATATAGGAAAAAAAACCCTCTCAGAGGCATTTTATCGAACACGTTGTGTTATTTTTAAGTATCATTACAAGCAACCAAAATGACCTGACTCAGGAATGTATAGTAGCCAAAAGAAGACATCCAGACAAAATATTAACTTAACGGAGAAGAAGAAGAAGAGGTATTTCAAAGAAGCAAAACTGAAGCACTGACCTTTTCTTTTCTCAAGCAGGACTGGAAGGTGATAGCAGACCCGTCGGAGAGAGGAGCAGGGACCGGGAGATGTAGCCTAGGTGTTTCAAATTGGACTTCTTAATGGGTCTAAGTGGTTTGGGTTTGTATTGGTTAGCCACCCAAAGTTAAGTCACACAGCCCACTTGAAGTGTAGCTGGATTTGTTCACATTCTCTTATGGCCCATTTGGACCCATTTTGACATACCATTTACAACCCATACCTATTGAGAGATCATTAAAATTCTATACTAAAAAACCCCGGCCCAATCTGACATGCCTATCCATTGACTAGAAGCCTGGCTCGGGCCAAGTTTTACTTCAAATTGATTTTTTTCTCTTCATTTTTTTTTATATTAAAATAACATAATTTAACTTTTTTTATACACAACTTAGATTAACCTAGCAATTCATAAATCAATCATTGCGGCCAGATCAATTCTAGCACTAAATTTTGTAGCAATGATTATGAAAAATACAAGGGTAAGTAAAAAAACTGAAAAATTAAAAAATCAGAAAAAAATAAAAAAAACCAAACTATAAAAAAAAATTCAATTAAACTGATTAAAATTTTAAAAAAATCAACTGGTCTAGTTTGGTTTTAGTTTTAAAAGCTTGAAGTTAAAAAAACCAAACCGAACCTAAACCGAAAAAAACCGAGTCAAACTGGTTTGAACCAACTTGTGTTCTAAAAAATCAAACTGAATCAAAATCGACCGGTTTGAACTGGTTTTAGTTTTTTTTTTAAAAAAATTTTAATTTGATTGTTTTTTTAATAAAAACAAAACCGTACTAAAAATAATCACCTACAAAAGATAATTTTGATCAAGAGGGGCCCATCCTTTTTCTTAATTTTAGTAGCCACATGGACCTAGCTTGTTATTGGTTTCATTATTTATATAATTGATAGCAACGGAAAACTTTGTTGTAACTAATTAAAGTGTTAAAATTAGTAGAAAGTAGTTGCAAACATGATGAATCTGTCCACTCACAAATTCATAAGACTATATCTTAAAGTGGGTTTTTTTTTAATGTATTTATATGTAGGAAATCTTGCAAGCTTTTCAAACTCCGTGGGTCCTTATAGTTTAGCAAAATGAATCAAATATTCCCTTTAATATTAAATATAATTAAGCATTTCCCATATTTTTAATGATCCATGTCATGTCATGTCAGGTTGTTTTTTAATTTATTTTTAATGAGAAAAGAAGGTATTTTTGAAGAATATATTAAAGTAAGTATAGTCAACAATAATCAAGGGGTTAATTAGTTATTTTTTGAAACTAGAAGGATCATTTAATTTATTATACAAAACTAGAGGGACTGATTTGTAACTTACTAAAAAAAGGAACCGTCTTAAATCAAAAGGAAAGCAAAAGCGTGTGGTATCTGGGGCCTTTTTCTTTTTATAATAGAAATATAATGCATCAATGCGGACGTGATAGATTTTTAGCACATGTACAATGCCCTTTTCACTTGAAGGACGTGTTTTTTATTTTTATTTTTATTTTATTTGAAGCATAGCTAGTTGCTGGATTCAATATAGAAATTAAGAAGTTTAAGTTATGGGATAACTTATAAGTGATTAGATAGACTTAAATTAATTATATTTTTTTATAAGATATTCATCCCATAAAATTTGAAATGAAAATTTAATCGAATTAAATGAGTTTGATCAGATTAATATTTTTTTTAATTTAAATAAAATCTAAGTTTGAGTGAGATTTTAGCACTTAAGATATATATAATTACCTATAATTTGATTACAACACTCATTTTAAATTTTTATATTTATGATAATCTATCTATCTATATAACATTACATTTATTTTATTCAATTAAAAATTTCTATTAAATAGTTACACTTATTAAATTAAAAAGAAATATTATTTCAATTAGCTAGATTTACAAGAAAAAGTAAATAAATAAATAATATTTAATAATACATGGAAATGTATTTTCTCGCTCTCTCTCTTAGAGACCTCTATTGCCATTTTAATCAAGCCATATGTGGATGCTTCTTGTCCGCGTAGCATAAGCATATGAATCATTCATCTTAATTTCTTGGAAGTTTCATTTGTCTTCTCTAATGATTCCTTGGACCAACATGGAAATCATAATAAAGGAGTATAAAGAGATGGATAATATAAGTTAGTTTTCATTATTTGCCGAACTATATAATAAAAAAAAAGGAAAGCAAAAGCATGTGGACGTGTTGATTGGGAAAACCGTGTGGTATGTGGGACCATTGAAGCATTGTATAGAGAGACCACACCACAAAATGAGTATGGATGTGTGGATGCGAGAAATTAATTCTTTGGACAAGCTACAGAGACCACTTCACTAAAAGACATGCTTCCAACTTGTTTGGTATACATTATTGGGTTTGATGTTTTGTCTCTAATTGAAGCTTCCTGCACAGGCTGTTGGATTTATGCATGCTCTTAATTCAGTGATGTTTGGCAAGGGGCAGGATCTTGCGATTTTTCAGTAGCTTTTCATAATAAAAATATATATAGAATTCAAAATTTGGGATACTTTTGAAGATGTGGATCATAAAATTAAGATCCTAAAGGTAAGTTCTTAATTAGGGTGGATTTTGACCTTAGAAATGACCCTCGACGTCTAAGAATTAAAGAATATTTCTACGAAATATTTATACTTATTAACTCTAAAAAGAAACTATCTCAACTAGAGTACTCACAAGAAAAAATAAAGTTATAATACTTGATCAAACATGAAAATGTACGTATTTCTCATGTGGTAACATGTTGAGAAATTAATTTGTAATATATATATTCACAAATAAACTAATAATGTAATTATTTATGAGATATTTTGCGACCTTTTTTAATGACCAAGTAATGCGTGGATGCGTCTTGTCCTCGTAGCTTGGCATATGAATCATTCATCTTAATTTCTTGAAAGCTTCATTTCTCTTCTCTAATGATTCCTTGGACCGACATGGAAATCATAATAAAGGAATAAAAGGAGAAGGAGAATACGTGCTAGTTTTCATTCTTTGCTGAACTATATAGTAAAAAAAGGAAAGCAGGAGCATGTGGACTTGTTGAAAGGGAAAACCATGAGACATGGCATCTGGGACCATTGCAGGCATGCACTGGCGTGAGAAGTTTCCAGGACAAGCACGTCTGAGACCACTTCCTAAACGACGTGCTTTCATCGATCTTGCTCGATAGACATAACTGGGCTTGACGACGACGTTCAGCTTCTTTTTCAAGCTTTATGGTGATCTTCCATACATGCATTGCTGTCGTTTGATATATGCTCTTCGATCAGTGAAGATTAGGGTTAGCATGCTGCTTTTGTCTTTTTTCTATTGTCATTAATCGCGTTGGCTTCTAGCTGGAGGAGGGTCAAGGTGTTTCCACCTCTTTCATCCTCATATTCCAGCATATAAAACACATGCATGTCCAATTTATTAATTGTTTTTTATTTTTTATCATTTCGTTTAAAAGATGAGAGAATTTTTTAAAGAAATTGAATGGAAGAGGTAGAGCGATGGCAGCTGGCGAATTTATTATTACGTCAGGAAAGAAGAAGCATCTCAACAACACATTAATTTCTAGCTACAAGAGGTCAAGGTATTTCCACTCTTTCATCCTCATATTCCAGCATATACATATATGAAGCTTTTTTTTTTTATACAATGTCTGAAACTCTCTAGCTAGAATATCCAATTCAATTAGAGGTATTAATAAGTCCGTATCTAGCTAGAAGATTATGATGTATTAAAAAATCATCTTAACTTAATAATTTAATAAATCCTAACTTGTAAAAGCTCTTTGAGCTTGAAACTTGCACAGACTCACATTATATTGTGCTTAATTTTTATTATATAAATGAAGATATTAAGATTCAAACTTGAGATCACTTGGTCATCAAGGCTCTAATACCATGTCAAAGAACTATTTTAACTCAATAGCTTAAGTTGTTAGGTGAGATTTCAGGATATAATTTATATTATTATCTAGCATGATGAATATTAATAAGATTTGAATTCTAAATAACATTTAATTCTTAAAAATCATACAAAAATAGATAAAAAATCAACCCATCTGGCTTGCTATATTAAAGAACAGATTAACCACCTTTAAAAACTATCTTTTTTTTCAAAGTATTCATCAACCCCTTTTCTATCTCTCCTTTCTCCTATTAAAAGTAATTAAACACCCTTCTCTTCTCACCCCAAGTTGTTGTCCTCGATGTTGTGCCTTGAAACAATGCATGTGGGCGGGCTTCATGTTGGTAGTAATTGAGCAACTTTGAGAAGTTGGTCCATTAATTAAAATATGCAGTTTCAATTTCTTTATTAATCGAGTTGGATTTAAACATTATAATAATTCAAATCTGACACTGAATATTATTTTCAAAGAAAGTATTAATGGTCATTTGGAAACATACTCGTTAATTATTGACCTTCAATGTTGGCCACGTAAGAAAGAGTTGGTTTTCAAACATGGCCTTAATGTCAAGCTCACCATCAATTAATCAAGAACTCATATTCATAATCAATATTTACTTTCTATGAACACTGACGAGGCAGCCATGCATTAATTATTACTGAGTGTACAAACAATTAGCCATCGAATTAGAACAACCCTAGCTCTTAAGGTAGCAAATGCAAAGGATCTATCCCTCCTGTCTTTGATTCAAGTTATCATACATGTGTTCATATATATGAACCGATCGGTCTTGTCTAGTGGAGACGTCTTAAGACACGTTATTCATGCTTCGAATTGGCGGTGCATCATGGGAACACAATTATTTGCACAACGGCAGCTAGCCATGCATGCCCTTGTTCAGTCAACAGAACTTGAAGCGTTCATGTTAGCAATTATTATTATCGATGACTCGGTAGGGTCAAACGATTGAATTCGTGTTTTTGTTTCGTTTTGAAAAAAATACACACATGATGATGGTATGAACATTATTTTCTTTTCATCATGAACAATGAGAACAGGAAGACATGTGCATTCAACATTCTACGCCAGCACTAAAGTGCAGGGAAACCTATCTAACCATCATGAGAACTCAAAGAAAATGAACAAGGATCCATGGTTTAGAAACAAAAACTAGCAGAAACAAGTGACAAAAGAAGAAAACAAGCTTGGCCCTCAACAATTTGGCTGATTTCTTAAAATCTACTTGGATTAATTTATTATATATGCGTCCCGTATGAGCTCAGTTATACATTCTATTTTCCCGAAAGGTCAAAAATCGTCGGCTAGAAAGCTTAAAGTGCAGATCTGGAAGCTGTGGAGTGATGGGATTTATTAATTATATAGTCAACAGATATTCTTGCACGTTTCTTTTTTATTAGGTGCATAACATATGCTTTGATTATATAGTCAACATATTCTTTTGTCTTTTAATCTGCTCTTTTTGTCAAGGCTTTAGTCTAAGGAGAATTCTTTTCTTAATTACTACGCGAATAATTTAACATATGAACTTTATAATATTCTTGCATAACATATGATTGATAGACAAAAACCCTAAGAATATATTCTTAAAATACAACCACACGCTATTATTTGATGAATCATATTATAGTAAAAATCTTATAATCTTATTAATCTAGAGTTCTTAAGTACAACAAACCTCATATACTTCACCATAAGCGTAAAAAAAAAAATCATATCATGTCAAAGAATCATTTCAACTCAATAACTTAAAATATTATGTGAGGTTCCAAGATATGATTTGTTAGAGTATAATATAAATTATATATTGGGACCTCACCTAACACCTTAAGCTATTGGGTTGAGATGATTATTTGACATGGTATAAGAGTATTGATGACTAAGTGGTAACGAGTTTGAATCTCACCACCCCTATTTATTTGATAAAAATCAAGCATAAGGTAATGTGGGCTTGTGCAAGTTTTTAGCCCGAAGGGCTCTCACTTGAGGGGATGTGTTAGAGAATAATATAAATCATATGCTATTGGGTTGAGATGGTTCTTTGACATGGTATCAGAGCCTTGATGACCAAGTAGTCACGAGTTTGAATCTCATCACAAGATAATAGTTTCTAGCCTGAAGAGCTTTCACTTAAGGGTTAAACTATTGGGTTGAGGTTCCACTATATGATCTATATTATTCTCTAATACACCATAAGCGTAAAAAAAAATTCTTAATAATCTAGCTATCCATATTTTGATTTTTCAATATCAAACCAAAAATAAATAAATTCTTATAGATAATATTGTGACATAAATGTTCTTATTACACATCTTATTCAATTTTACCATGTTTTATTTTTTTAGAACTTATTATGAATATCTTCTTAATTAATATATTCATTTCATTCACTGTTGCTTGTTCTTTTGCATCCTAGCAGTAGGAAGATATTTATTCAATGCTTTTCATGGTAACATTAATTAGTGTTTGGCATGATAGATTGGATATGATAATTTTTTTATGAAATTGTTTGATGTATTTTTGGACAATACAAAAATCAATTTTTATCTTGTTCAAAGTTGTTTTTGG